>JARKHS020021973.1:0-146192 GCA_030143305.2 Amblyomma americanum
CTAGGGTCCCCCGCGCTTCCTAGGAGCCCTTCTGCTGGAAACCCCCGCGCGGACCTGGCCTCTCCGTGGCCAGAAACCGACGCGCCAGCCGGTAGCCACGCACGCCCCCGCGTGCAGAGGCTTTTTGATTTTCGAGCAGTTTTTGAGTCCAATTCCGTGAGTCCAACCTGATAATGAAACCAGGCCTGCCTCCGCTCAGGCATCGGACCTCACGTGCGCGACTGGCCCACTCAGTCGCTTGGGAGTCGCTGCCACTCCCATGGGGTTTTGCATCCCCAGAGGACGGGCCCCGGCCAGCCCATCCCCACCGCTGTGCGTTGCACCGGAACAAAGCCTAGTAGCCGAAACTACACCGGCCCGTATCCGGTGGCAGGGGGGGCCACGGGCAGGCCGCACAGTCGGATTTCCCCCCCCGTTTGAGAAGACAGTCGGTCTCCAACTTGCTGCGAAGAAAGCGCTCCCTGAACGCTCCCAAACTCCCACGGAGTCATACGTTTCCTACAATAAAGACAGCCTTATAGAAATAAACATACACTCGCCAAAAGTTTCGAAGAAAATGAAACACAACGTTTCGGGGCCCGTACGGGTTTCTTGATGACATTGAGCGCCTCATGGAAGGACGGCTAAAATTGCGTAATGCCCGACTGTAGATCTCTCGAAGATTTCCCCGTGTCCTGTGAAGAGCATGCTTCGTGTTATGTACATGAAAAGATTCTCAAAGAATGCGCGATAATAAGTTTTTCTCTGCGCAAATGACTGATGCTTCGTCCCAATCGATGGTGTGTCCAGTTGATACGCTATGTTACGCCAGAGCATTAGATGAGCCACGCGGCGCCGTGGCTGATCACGTGGTTTGTCACGTGGTTCCTCACGTGACCAAGTTTCACTGGGACAGTTGTAGCTATCGCATCACACCAGATTTAACCAAGGCTAAACCACCGAAAATTTTTTTTTCGCGTTTCGCACCATTTTCGATAAGCGCAGTGGAGTGGATCGGCATTAAGCTCGCTTGTTAGCTTGCAAGTTAGTTTTCAGACATCAAAGAACACTCTTGCGCTTCGTACAACGGCGAATTAACTATGAAAACTTCGTCTGCGAAGTCCCCTAACGTGCATATGAAGAGAAAAACAGCAAGATTTTTTAGCTCATCTCTTTTATTTATTTGCTGCACAAAAATTAAAATCCTAACAGCGGCATCTCGTGGTTCATGCAGTGCCTGCCTAAAAGGAATGAAAAACGTAAATTACCTTCTTCACAATCGTCCGATCACTGCACAAATTATGTTCAGCGATGTTGCAGACGGCCAGTCGTCACGGCCTCTTTGTTGAGCCCGGCACGAAGCGCGTTGTGCAGAGAGTGAGTGCATGCTACAATTTTTTTCCTCTCCATTCCCTTTTACTCATGATAAATGTAAAATGTAAAGCGCCGTGTTGTGTGATCAAGCTAGCTGGCTTTTTTTACCATCAGCGATCGACGTCTGTATTGTCCGCCTTCTGCCACGGAAAATCCATGCGTAGTTCTCGTACAATATTTTCTTCTTTAAGTACAATTCTGGCCTTTACGGAGCAGAAAAGAGTCTCTTAACTATTGTTTATATTTCTTTAAGTCCATTGGGTAAATAAAGCAGATTTAATATTGCCCCTTTACAATGGAATACGATGTGCAACTAAGTATGTGGCTCAATTATACTTCGGTCGTATTGGTCGCGTTCTATTTCGCGGCAAAGAGCAATAGCGCCGCTGGACGTTTGGCTGCGGCAACGGCAACGCAGTGATATGCTGCCGCCGCTCACAGTCGCAACCGAACCGACATCCGCTTCCGGTGTTTCGACCAATCAGGTGTGGCCGCTGCGGCAGATTATGACGCTTTTTATTATGACACAAATTTAGGATATGGCCCCCGGAGGCTCCTCAAGTCGCGAAAGCAGACACGGATACCATGCGCGCTACCTAGCACTCCTACACTTTTTTTAGTTTAAAGAAAACTGCCGCTCGGATTTAGACAATATAAAAATAAGTTCAGGCCTGGAGTGGTGAGGTACAGCGAGTATAACATTTAAACTCTCAGAAAAATTGATAAGAAAAAGGGATGATAAAAAGTTCTTTAAATGGTCTCGATGTGAAGTGGAAGACTGTTACCAATATTACTGTGTCATTTTCTTATAATTCGAGAAATATCATCGCTTGCATTGTCAATAGCTCACTAGGCTGGAAAAGCGGAATTATTTCAACTGAAACTTTTGGCGTGCAAAAAGATCCGCACTATCCGCGCGACAGGATTAAAAAAACTACACAGAATGTTTACTACATCCGAATCCTAGCGAAAGAACGGATTTGTGCTACGTAGAACACAACGGTGTGCAGGCAGTGCCGCGGACGGAGGAGATGGAAGTTGATGAACGCGACGACTCTCCAATGCACAGCGCGAGAGTGTGGTGCTGATCAACACGAGGCGTTTTGGCTGCGGCGATAGCCTAGAGGTGCTGACGAGCGGCCATGAAAGGAGGTCTGATCGCGCAGCTACAGGTTGGACTCCTGGTCATGGATGCTGAATATATTTCTTTTTCACTTTTCATGTTTTGTCCTCTATCTGAGCTGAAGGTCAAAATTAGGCACCAGGAAATCTAATCGCGAGAACCCGCAGTGAAGCTCTCGCTTCAATATCTGAAAGCTAACTGTGAGAAGCTAATAACTATTAGAAGGTAGAGGGGGGGGGGGGCAGCACAGCAAGTAAAGTGCATTAGCAACAACAGCTAGTGCCTTAGTAACAATGTCGCCGCACGACAAAAGAAATAGGCCGTGAGTCTGACATTTCTAAGATTTTGTGTTTCATATAATGTCAGTATGGTGACTTTTTGCGCATGTTCGTTGCACATAGCGTCCAAAAACTCTAGCGCAACCAAACACGAGGTCAAAAGATTGAACAGACGGAACACCACGGGGGCTCGTGCTCGTAGTGTTGCGTGTTTTTTTTTTGTCCTCGTCTTTGTTTGCGCTTAAGTGTTTTAAAATTATGATTTCGCTGTGTGTAATCCATAATGCAGGAGAATAATAGCGCGGAGCATTTCTTCACACTGCCGGCAAAAAAAAAGTTAAGTAAAAACAGTGGTGCTGTAATCATCCGGCAGTCGTCAGATATAAATACCGAGCCATCATCCAGACATGCATGTCGGAGCTCGGCACCAATATCCTTTACTACCAGGCAAGCCTCAGCTGTCGAGATGAGGAAGGCCACTCTCTGCTTGTTCGCTGTACTGACTCTGCTCGCTGTCCTAGAGTAAGCATGACCTTTGATGTTCGCATGCTGGAACGGTAAAATGTTCTTTTGCACACCTTAAAAGGTTCTAATGCAGCTAAATTGCAATAAGGGATATTTTGTAATGAATACAACCACTGCTATTCTACATTGTAGCTGTTACACGATTGTACAGAACGAAATGAACAAAAGGAACGCCAAGTCACTGAGTGACTACTCCGTCACATTTTAATATTCATGTGTTGCGTTGATTTCTGTGCGTTGCTTATGTGTTTTTTCCGAACGTTTCATTTTCCCTGACTACCTCTTTTTCAAAAATGACGTGTTCAAAAAGGCTGATAAAATGGTCTTCCCTGCTGTTGCTAGATGGAGAAATCTCAATAATCCCACAAGCCGCCACGGTGGCGCAGTGTTTATGACGCTCGGCTGCTGTCCCGCAAGACGCGGGTTCGATCTCAACAGCTGGGGTCGAATTTAGACGGATGCGAAATTCTAGAGGCTTGTGTACTGTGCGATATCAGTGAACGTTAAAGAACCCGAAGTGGTTGAAATTCGGGAGCCTTTACTTCGGTGTCCCTCATAGCCTGAGCTTCTTTGGGACGTTAAACCCCCAAAAACCAACCCAAACCAATAATTCCACGTCCCTAGGGGGTGATTACGGGACTTCTGCATTAGCTCTTTATTCAGGATCCCATTGTATATAAAAACCAGTAGAGGATTTTCATTACGGAATTCCACCGTACAGGCTGAGTCGCGAATTCACCTATTGAACCCGCAAAATAAATGACTTTGGTGTGTTCCTTACCACGATTGCAATTATGAGTTTTCCTCTGGAAGTGCACCATACCTGTGACGTAAAAATTTACATATACACACTTCAAACTCTGGGTTCAAAGGCTGTGGAAATTCACACGCCCCAATGCCTGATTGTCCACTATGTATTCTGCCGAGGCTGCCTATTTATGTTATTCTTTTTCTTGGCTGCTTCATAAGCTTGCAAGAGCTCATCGAAAATAGGAAAAAAGTTTACATAATAGCCACACGCATGCAGTCCAGATCTATTATTCTACCGACCGGGGAGCATTAGAATTCGAGTTGCCGAAAACAAGTATACGGGCTTCAAATTTGCACGTGCAGCCCGAAGTTTGGTGGTACCACCCTAGGCAGAGGATAATTTACATTCATGGCATCAGTCGCTAATTCTCATGCGGAAAGTAAATTTGGCCCACCACATTTGAAAATACAAAACTACATGTTTCCATAAAAAGTTTCTACCGCTACGCTGAGAAGCAATTTCTTTTACTGTGTTTGTTTTTTGTACGCATGTTATGGTGTTTGTCCCTCTGGAGCGCATATCTATGGCGAAGTTGAATTTCCAGTTCCTTGTCCGCACTCTAGCATAAGAGATGAAGATTTAACTCACATTGATGGGCACATGCAACATTAATTTCTAACTGTACGCACAAGCTTTTATAGCTGTGTGCAAAAGCTTATAGCCATATGGCGCAGCATTTACTCCAAGAAATTGCTACCAGACGCCTAAATAATCTAGGATAGCGGCGAGTCTAATGATGGTGGCGCCAATAAAATCTTTAATGTGCTAACGTATGACAGCACAGTAGCGTCTGTTTTGAGGAGCTCTATTAAAATTAAGAACCTTGGGAGTGCTGATAGGTGCACCAAAGAAAATGAACAACAAATTGACAGTCAATACGAAACGTTTAACTGGCGCACATTCAGTAATACATGGTCGCACATAAATACACTTTTGAAATTACTTGGGGCAATACAGGGACGACACAAATACTGGTTCGCAAACTGTCAACTGAAATTTATTGCGGCGTGCACACATATATAAACTTCACATGTCAATACAGAAATCCTAAAAAACACAGTTAACGCAGCAACTTTGCTATCATATCAAAAATCATCAATAAATTACTTTGTCCCAGCAGATCAGTTTTCCTTTGTTATTACTTTTCCAAGTATTGCTGCTTTAATTGCGTTTTTTTTTTGGGGGGGGGGGATTGCTGTATTTACATGTGAAGCTTATTGGAAATGTTCAGTGAAAATTTCATGACCATGCGTTTTCATAATCCCTAACTCTTCTTTAATCATAGGTACACTTAAACGCCCATCAGTGTTAAATAAAGCCCACATGTAATCAACGTAACATTATCGTCAATAACTATCTTCGACAGGCGTTCGGCGCTCAACATGGGCGTCTTCTGGGCCGTCTGTACAGAATTTATGCCAGTTTAACACTCGCGATCTGCACATTGGATCATGCTCTATGCTCTCTTGATCATGTCGAACGTCGCAGTTGGAGGCATCCTCTGTTTAACGTAAACCTTCACTTCGTAGCGTTGTTGCAACTTTCTCTCCATTGTTTCCCTACCACAGTTGCGAAACAGGGCAGCCCTCTAGAGCACGTTCACTCGTTTTGCCTTGTAAAGGCCAAATGAGCTCATCGCAAAGTAAATCTGAAGTTATCCAAATAAATCGCACGTACGCGCAATGCAGCGACTTGTCTCCTGACTTCCAGGAGGTATGCTCTATATCAGCAACTTTTAACGACCATTTTTATTGTTTTATTGCTCATTGTACACGCGTATGCCACAAATATCAGTTCTTCTTGAAGCGGTGTGCACCCTGAAATCGAAGCCTCCACCGTGCTTATTAGTGTTTGGCTCTGTATGATCATCTTATTTCATTTCGGAGTAAATGGTGCGTCAGGACCAAGAATGTCAACCATAAAAAGAACTGCTCTAAACTTTCAGATGTTAAATTTCCTCAGTTCTGTTCTGAATTTCGCTCTTTTTTTTCTTTTCAGGTTCTCTCCTGCTGACGCAAAAGCGTGTCCAGGGCGTCAATGGGTAATTCTGACTCATAGCTACTGTTTGTTGAAACTGCGCTGAAGTACTAACATGTGTGCAAGTTTGCACTCTTGGCGACCCTTAAATGCTATTACAGCAACGATGTGGGAGCACAATAAACAGCAAAACGAGAGATATGTATAGAATAATGAAAAAACTTACAAGAAAAATTTTACAGGTGTGAGGAACTCAACTACCGCCTATCGGTACAATACAAGACGGGCTTTCAAAATATATCGCGTCTCGGGGTATACATTCTTGCAAGTAGAAGTGAAATTGGCGCCATGTTAGAAAAATTATGAAATTTATTCTTTTTAGCGCCCGAGTTTTCCACTGCAGAATTTACCAATGTGCACACTAAATGCAGATTTCACTAGCCTAAGTGTAGTCTCTGAGAAATGATAGCGAGGTCATATTCCCTCATCCCTGCAGAAGCTTCTCCATTCCGCTATATCATTTGTAATCGTCAAGGCTAAATAACATCTTAAGGATACCCTTTTCGGGCATAACAAAAGTGTTCCGTACGGTGTGTGTAATCCGTACCACAAAACCCGGCTATTACTAAACGAAGGCGCCTAAATTCTAGTAGACCATTGATAAAATGAACCCCATATGGGTTCGAACTATAAAAAAGAAAACAAAAAACGCACTCTCCAAACGTCGAAATCCTTCCGTGCACTGAAACAGGCACTACGGTTTATTTATTTTTCATTCTAAGAATAGAATTTAAAAATTTGTTTTCAATATTCTCGCCAACTTGAGTATTTTCTTATACTGTACAAAGGAGAGCATTTGTGCAATTGTAATTATTGGTCGGTAAGAAGTCATCACAATTCAGTTCAACGACAGAGTGAAAAAGTAGTATTTCTGTTTAGTTTCAAGCGACCTTTAAACTAATCAATTCATTGTTGCTTCTTTTGCTTAGACGCAGTGCCGTAGCCCTAACAGGTGTTTTGAAGTTAGGTCCCCCCTCGTTCAGAATAAGTGAACGTGAAGAAGGGAATTATGAACAACAAGATTACAATACGTACTACTTGTTACGCGCTACTTTATTATTATGGATCATCAGCTCGCCCAACAAGGAACACTTCTGCTATGCAAGAAATTTCCATATAAGCCGTTGAAGACACATACGGTAATATCGAACGTTGCGGAAGCGCTTGGCGGCCGCAACAGATTGTGAAGTTTAATCTAGTCCTCTGTGACATCATAAGAAAGCAATATGTCAGCCTCACAGCAATTTTGACCATGAGGAGAAAAATCTTAGAAAGCTTCATGGCACTATTGGTTAGGAGACGACCACGCAATCAAATAGCGTTTAAAGGGGCCTAGTTGTTCTTCCTGCGTGTTCGTGCATTTAAGAAACATAGGCATAATTCAGGACAAAACGAACACAAGACCCTTGTTTCCGACCACTGCAGTGTATTGGTTTCTTCGTACGTTTTCTCCATATTTTTTCAAAGCCCCAAAGTTTGGAAGCCACGCCGCAGAAACTGCCCTGACGAACCCCAGTTTGATTCCTTTAATGGAAGAAATGTATTCTATGTAGCGTTTGCTTCGTCTGCTTTAGGTTGCTAGCCAGTAAGCCTTTCTAAACAACTTGTTATTAAAAGTTGACATTTTTGTGACTATATGTTCATAACGTCGGTCGAAATCAAGTAAGGTGCACATGAAAAAATCCTTAATGATATCAAATATGCTTCAAAGTGTGCACGTCATGATGTAGGTTGACGAGCATAGGTTTTGAAACCATGACTGCAGAAGTAGGGGTTGCAGTGCAGCCCATTTATAACCGTTGCAGTAATAACGAACGCTCACTTATTGTGAACGAGGGAGGACCTAACTTCTAGAGACCTGTTAGGGCTCCGGCACTGCATCTGAGCAAAAGAGGCAACAATGATCATACCTCTTGCTCATAACAAACGCCGATTCGCCATGAACGCCTCCCTGCACTCGAAGAAGGCGCGCCCCACCAGGGCGATAGCAGAGGTGCGTCTCCCAGTTCCCTAGACGAAGAAAATGCCAACGCCCCCCCCCCCCCCCCCCAATAAAAAACAATCATAACACCGAAATCGAAACTGAAGTTATCCGCCGGCCAAGCAGACCCCGACAGGCAACAAGTTCAATCGATTCGAGCGTGTATGTACCAGGGGCGAACCGTCTAAAATGGAAGCAGGAGCATATGGTAAGTGCGAGATAGGAGCAGCTACGAAAGCGAAACTACTGCACACGGCCGGTGTGCGCGGCGGATTTCAGCGATTTGGGATGTTTTAATACCAGGAAACAGGCATGTCTTGCAAGCCCACTCGGTCCCATGGGGTGCTTCGTGTGCACAATGTAAGCTCCGCCGTTGGTTACTTTGTTTTGGTTAGTTTCCAAAGAGCCATGCTGTCAGCCTATAGCACACTGGTTTAGAACGCACACAGTATATCGTCAGCTGCAGCAACCAAGCCATCTAAATGTCCAGAATTAGCTTACAAATAAAACGAAAGCGATGAAAGCAGTGATGGTTTATGTCGTTAATGAGTCAGCAGTGACAAGAAACTGCAGCATGTTGGGATACTGCGTGTGAACATGTCTGTCACTTTAGAGGTGGAAAAGAAGAGTGGGGAATCAAAAATAAATGAGATTAATGACTGTGAATTGGTTACGTAGTGCGCAATTCAGACAACAATTGAGTTTTAAAGGCAGAAGGCAAATAACCCATGAGCCGAACCAGGCCTTGTAAAAATTATCATCCGAAGAGCCGTACTTACATTCACCGACATAGTAAAGCTGGCTAATCTCTAGTTTGCGGCTATACATGTTGAGATAAGAAAATGGAATAATTAAAGAGGCCTCAGGAAGTAATTAAGCGCTGAGAAAGACTGAATGGTGCAACAGCAAATACTATGGATGGAAAGCATGCACATACCATTTATTGCAGGGAAGCTTGCCACACATATAAAAATAGCCTTTTTTGAAGGTAGCAGTGCGGCTTTTCTGGAGTAGTAATACCAGGCTAGACAGCCATCACAGAACCGGTAAATAAGAAAGAGAGAGTTAATACTATCGACAGGCCTGATTGTGTTGAGCCGCAGTACCGATGGTAATCACTTTTTTAAACGTCAGAAGCAGCAAAATGGCTATTAACAACTGCCAGCACCAAGTTTTTAATTGTGACAGGATGTCTGACTTTAATCGGTAAAATATTACTATTTTAAACTAGTTAACTGCCTTAGTACTTTACGTGATTTACCTCAAGAACGGGTTTTGAAAGTTAGTGAAGCGCTTCCCGGAAATATGCGTTATATGGAGGAGGGGGGCAGACTATATTTTCAAAGGGTGACTGAGAGAGCGCTCCTCGTTGGTGGGGTCCACAGTCCAGGACCCTGGTAGCGGCTGCTGTAACGCAGGGCAAACCATGAGCCTATCAGAGATGCTGCTAAGGAATACAGTTATGCACTAAGTTCCCAAAAGTTTAGGTGCATTTACTTTTACTGCCACAATATAATATTGTAAAGGAAGCCGAATGTCGTAGCATTCCATAAATAAACAACTCCGTAAAATAATCAAATCAGCAATCTTTGCGACCTGAAAGAAGTGGACGATGCAGATCTCTAACATTCAACGGCTTCTTCATTCCGCTAACCGGTGAATATATAGAGCAAAAAGTTAAACGAAGGTACGATACTATATTAAAATCCTATATCGACATTAAAACACATTAATTGTTTTCAGCATTGAAGAGCCCGCATTTAAGGGAAAAGCTATTGCTCTCCACCCCATTCTTATTAATCTAGTTGTTTCCCTCTCATGATCCGGATCAGCGGTCACTACCTGCCCTAAGTAGACGTATTCCCTTACCTCTTCCAGCACTTGGCTACAAATTGTGAACTGCCGCTCCCTTGCTAGGCTGTTGAACATTACTTTGGTTTTCTGCATTTTAATTTTTAGACCCACTGTCCTGCTCTGCCTCTCTAACTCAATGATCAAGCTTTACTGTTGCTAACTGTTGCTTACTGTTGCTTGACTGTTGCCACTCGATTTTCTACTCACGCTCTGAGTGGCACTTTGTCGCACCCGCGCGTCAATTGGCCGGACAATCCTAGTGATATCTGTATTGTCGTTCGTCTATGCTGCTTGTCTACCGCCTGACTTCGGTGCTCCGGGAACCACTTTATCTGTGCATGGCATCCGTCAGCAGTTCTGGTTCACCCTCACTCTCGCGCATAGCCGTCGGCGATTAACCGCAATGTCATCGTGTTTTTGCGCCGAGAACGTGAGGTAATGGCGGCTCTGAAATGTTGAGCCGGTGACGCTTCCTTGTGTTGTGCTTGTGAAACGTATAACGGTGGCCACATGCATACAAAACGGCTCAGACAGAGCTGAAGTTATGCTGAAGATTATTATTATTCTTAGCATATACCCATTTGATACATGGTATGTAATACTTCGGATGTGCCAAAAGTTATTAGACTGTCTGGTGGATCTCCTGGTACACAGCGAATGTTTTGAAAAGAATACATGCAGCTAGAACAGCAGAAATAAGTGAAATGCTGGAGGAAAAGGCGAGAAACAAATAAAATTTACAATGCAAATAAAAAGTGGGCAAAGAAATTTAAAGAGAAAATAAAAATATGAATAAGGAGAAAAAATGTTTAGACCATAACAAATATAAACTCCAGTATCAGAACGTATACAGAAAACAAGCTTAACTGGAGGCAGTGCAGTTGCACAATACAATATTTAAAGAAAACCTTAGTGGTTTTTATCGGTGAGGATTTAAAACAGGATTGAAAAAGAAAACATGATTCCAAGGAAGAAATTTTTATTTATTTGTATTTTGTCATGCAAAATGCAAGGAAGATATTGTCAAAGCAAGAAGACGAAAAATTTTTTCTAATCAAGAAATTACAAGGCCGTGATTTCTAGTTTACAAAATCGTAGTTTACCATCTAAGTAGTTATTCACAACGCAATGATATGAATCAAATGTTCCAGAAGTCTTGGTTTGATGAAATGTAGACTCCAAAAACTTAACACTTATAAGACAGTGAAATATAAATAAACAGCAACCAGAAGGCTGAGGCTTTCGTAAAGACATAATACAGTAATATATAATAATTGTTAATATATAATAAGAATAATGGTCCTAAAACGGATTCCTGAACGACTCTAAATATAGTAGCTTTGGCTGGTTGGAAAACCCATTTCATATATAGACTGAAAACTGTTTATCAGATACCTTTGAATGAAATGCGGAGGTATAGCCGTTGTTCCAGACGACCGGAATTTATGTAGCAACATCAGGTGGTTAAAGATGCCGCATGCTGCCTCCAACAAGTAATCCCTCATCAAATAATTGCATATTTCTCTCAGTGATGGTAATGGGCACTAGTTCAGTCAGAAACCATTGCCTGAAATCAAAGTGATGACCATGGACAAGGTAAATTTGTTGATGTAGTTACTTCTCTGATGCTCTTTATGCCAACTTTCGTATTTTTCTTTCTCTCTAGTGTGCCCAAGGACAGAACGAAAGATCCCAATGCGCTCCAGGATGCAAATGCGGGAAAAAGCAGCCCAATGGAAAACGTCCGTGCGAGTGGAGCCCAACATACGTTGGCTAACAGTTGATAAATATCTGTGCTGTGCAAGCAGCCAATAAAGCTGGAATGGCGATTAGAGACGCCTCAGTGTATTGTCCGAAGCTGAAAGATCAATCCATTACACTCTTTTGCAGAAAATCTATGGAAAATGCCAATTTTGCCGGAATTCTGAAAAATACTGACTGTGTGTCTTGAAATAAGCGAAGTGTCTGCGACTGTTTGACTTGTGCGAGTGGGTATGCGTGCATGTGTGGTTGTGTGTGTGGAAATTAGCTGCGTGCGTCCCACTCGGTCCCCAGTAACCAGAATGCTAATAATATATGACGACTGCAGTCCACAACAGCTACCGTCGACGCTACGGGGGAGCAGTCACGCGGAAATGTCCAATTGGCAGCGACAAGCTCAAGAAAATACCCGAACTGATTGTCGTATTATCAATAAATACAATTCTCGAGGCAAACACTTCAACTTTTTATCGTGCACATGTTTTATGGGATCATATGCTAGACCTCTGCAATACGAAGCACAGAGAATGGACGGCTTTTATTCGCCCATGCACGCACTCATTTCCTCCTGCTCCTACCTTTAGTGGAGCGAAAGCTAGAACCGCTACAAGACGGTTTCCGCCGCCTTTGGGTTCGCTCTTGACCATGCTAGAAGAACGCTCATGCGCCCGCTCTCGTCTTGTGCTGATACCCTTTCTGAATGATTCGCCCATTCCTACTTCACATTCCTCCATCGATTCCTTCTCTCGTGAGTTATGCCTTTCCGCTGCTGAAAACGAGGGTGCAGGATGAATCCAGGCCACGGCGGTGGTTTGTGATAGAATTTAAATGCAAAAAATAAAGTTTAAAAACGCTTACACCCTTGGTAGCACAGATTGTCGGGGCTAGCTGTCTGCCTTTTTTTTTTCTTTTCGGTGGCGTTGTGGCTGGCTTTACGAATTCCTAATATGTTTTAATGGAACTGCCTACACTGGGCTGGGCGCTTTCGACCTGTTTTCTCTGCCCTGCGCATCTCGTCTAGACTAGCAGCTTGCAGACCCTGTCCCGCCTAACTTATTACATTCTTATTTGCTGAGCTCACTTATGACGTCGACGCCAGAAAACTTCTTGCCACCTCAGGTCGCAGGCTATACGTTATAGCTGCCGATGCATGTGGCACCGCCCCACATATTCGCCACTTCGTTGTTTCCGCTGTCGCGACCTCTATCTAGGGAGATACGTCCCCCCCAGCGCCGGCGCGCAACAGTCCGGATATTCATTCTTTGCCATCAGCACACCTCCTCCCGCTCATATGCTGTGAGTCTGTTCCAGAATGTTCATACAACAAAATCTGTTTCCAGTTAGCATTAAGAGGGAGCAGACCATTTGCTTAAGAAGCAGTGTTGTCGATGCCAGTGAGCGCGTGCACAGCTTACCCCTCTGACCACACTTACGTAATTGATCCGCGGGGTAATATCTGCTGCCATCGTAGAGCTCGACGGTGTTGCTCAGTGGCATTGCGCGCCGTGGTAGCTATGTGGTTATATCACTCAAGTGCTGACTCTTCTCTTCAAGTCTGCCTTCGATGAACACACCAATTCGTCTAATACCATCATTTTGCCATGTGTGATGTTTATACCTGTTCTTTACCCCCCCCCCCCCCTCATGTAATCTGCCGCGATGGAACTCTTCCCAAGCAGCGCCGATAGTCCGCCCGTTATGGCCGATGTATGGTTTTACTCTGGCCCTTTGTAGTCCCGGCCTTTGGCGATACATTTCCAATATCGGGCCGATTTCCTGTGCGGCTTGGGTTGAGGTATAATCAATAATATATAATATTAATTCGTCCTATCCGACTTTGGTTGTCGTTTCCGCCCACATGCACAGCATGTCGCTGCACGGTTAAGGTCCTCTGCAGGGAGTCGAAATTATTCCGAGGCTCTCCACTACGACACATTTTCCTTCTCGCACTGCCTCATCCGTTTCGATACGCCAAGATTCGGGTGTCCATTTGTCACTGAACTCTTTGCTCCGCCTTTTGCTTTCCTCAAGAAAGGAAAGCCAAACCATATAACCTGTTTAAACTCTGAAAAGATCTCCGTCTGTGGCTTGCTGGTATTTGATGTTATGTTCGAATAGTGCTATCTTGTTAAAGGTTCACTACTAGGCAGATAGATAGATAAAGAGGAGGAGGGAACGGCAGGGATGTAAACAGAAAGGGGTTCCGGTTGGCTACCCTTCACTAGGGAAGAGGAATTAGGGAACTAAAATGAGGAAGAGAGAACGGTAAAAAGGCATAACACACACACACGCACAACGCTGTCACAATTTGTCACTTAATGCTGTCGCTCTCAAGTAGGCAAAGAGTTCTTTGTATGCCTTGAGGGCAGTCGACTGCTGTGGCCACGGACCGAGGATCTTTTTCTCTGTTAATGGGCGAGGATCGAAGCGGTCCAGGGCACAACACAGTGTATGACTTGCACTCGCAAATGCAGGCCACTCACAGAGAAGATGAGCGATGGTCTCCTCCCAACCGCAGCTTTCACCGGCAGGGCTGTCGGCCATCCCTATCTGGAAAGCATAGTGGTTGGTAAAAGCAGGCGGAAAGATAACTAGGCGGAAAGAACGCATAAACGATCCGGACGAGGCGCTAGAAAAGAAAAAAAAGGGATGCAGCCGCACGTGTACTTCGCGCCAGCAGTTGGTGGATTTCGATGAAAAGCTTTTTGGACAAGAATAAGCAATTATGATATCTCTACATGGTCGATGAACATTACGACCAGTTGAAATAAACAGAAAGTAGGCAATGTTTAGCATTTTTTTTTGCCGGAGATGCGAAGGGTGATGTTACGCATATTGTCTGCCAATCCGCAACAACTTTTCGCTACGTGTTAGCCTTGATTGGGCAATGGATTAAACGTGCTATTTTCATTACATTTTATAACTACGGTTTTATAATGAAATTTTGATTTCTGAATAAAAGTACTTTCATATAGCGTGCATTTATATTTGTATGTCGTTGATAGAGAAAGGGCTGAAATATGTGGTTTTTCTTGCCAGCCCCTATAACTGACCGCAGAAATGGTGGAATGGGGGAATCGGAACCTCAGTGTGCTTATGCTGCCTTTCGACCATGCGGCTAGTCTTCGTCAGGGCAAAGCTTCATTATTGGCGGGGATTAAATAGTGCATTGGCCCCGAGAGGAAGCCCCGACGAGAGGGAGGAGCATATGATGTTGGAAAGACAAAGGAATATAGAGCGCGAACTTTAAAATCTCTAGGTGAAGCAGGATCGCTACTTAAGATTAAAAGGCCTATTTGCCTGCCATACTTTCGCAAAGAAGGCTGCCAGCGCAGCAGAATGAAATCGGGGGGGGGGGGGGGGGGGAGGAGAGGGTGGAGAGATAGCGGGCTTCGGCTTTGGAATGCATGGGGAGCTGCAACAGGGGACATAATGGCTAACTAACTTTAGCTCTTGCATACGATATACGCAAGCACTTTCCGCGACGTTACGCTGTGACACTCCAGTGTTTTTAGTTCAACGTACGCAAACAAAAACGCAGTGAGCAATAACGACATTTTGTGTCTTAGTAAGAGCTAATAGAGGGAAGTTTGGAAGGTCTCTGAGAAATGACAACAGAAGGTGCAGGGAATAAGGCAAATAATAATTTCAAGTCCGGGGGCGGGGGGGGTGTGCGTAGGATGGAAGAAGTTATAACGAGGCAATATTTGGTACTGTTAATTCCGGCACATCGTGTTTTAGTATAATAGGACTAGTTCTCTAGTAATTCTGGAAAAGGCAAAATTTGTCTCATGCCTCTCACATACTTGCGGAAATGAAATAATGATTGCCGCGATTGGCTTTCGAACCGACAGCGGCGCGAACAGATCAGCTTCGCTGGCCACTGCACGTGGGCACTATCCTTTCGCCGCAACTGATCACGCCTCGTGTTTGGCTGCTGCTGCTGTTGTTGTTGTTCTTTCCCTCACAGAATGGCAAATGCCCACACGGGGGGATTGGTCAATAAGTGGGTAGCAATTGCTAGGCAGGCACACACTTTTGTGCTGAGCATTGCACTTCGTCGTCTTCATCGTCTACCATCCGTGCGCTTTTTGCCTCCTACTCCACAAAATCCGCAAGTTGACGTGAAACACTTCATAGAGTCTGGAAGAGAGAGAAATCGCGCATGACTGGCTCCGTCAGTTGGTGGACGCCTTACTCTCGCTTTGAGCTACATGGCGGTAGTGACAGAGAGATGTGCGCTCGATGCGTTGACAGAAATACCGCACTGGAGCGAAGTAGCGTTGGCCTTGACAAGACAGTTGCAGAAACACGGCACTAGAGCAATAGCCCGCCAGCGTTATTTGAGTAAATATATAATGAAAAGCTAAAAGACTGAACTGATTTATAGGCGACGCGTAAGTGAGCTGAGATTTTAAATTGTGCGCGGCAAGTCCGAGGCGACTTAGTCTGCTCCGAGATGGATAGCATGCCTGGTTTTTCACAGCAATAACAGATGGCGGTGGCGTCCGCATGCAAAAAACTGCTTTCGAACAATATTTCGTGCTTAGCAACGCTAAATCACAATCAGTTTCTCTCTTGCCGTGATGTGCTTGCTCTCACCAGGCGCAAGACATTTATAAAGAATTTCACCAGCGCTGGAATACACCTGAGGAAATTCGTATTTCCTTTCTAGTGATTCATTTCTACTTGTGAGGTTTGAAATCTCTAGATTCAGAACGCCTCTCTGCATTTTGCTATAGCATGCAGACTTGACGCTTAATTGTAGAATGAGTAGTTTACACGTGTTTAATTATATGAAGTTTTGCTTTATCCTGTGCATTAAGAATTATTTTTTGACTTCTTCTACAGATATTATGCTTTGTCTTTAATATTCCCTCAGTTGCTTGGACTGGTCCGGCTAGCACCGTTTTTTGAATAAAGTAAAATTATTAAAAACGCTCCACATTTCTGGCAACATAAAGCAAGTGCTGAAATTCTTACACAGGCATAAACATTTTAAACATGGACACCCTCTGAAGCTCCTAGTAATTAGTAACACGCATTATTAGCTGCATTTTGATGCACTACAAGGGAAGCTTTCTCTCTGCGGCTTGAATTATATGTACAATCTTGACCTCACCTTCACCACTCATTTACATAGCTTACATTTCCTTAGATACCTCTCAGAAATCAGAGACCATGAATTAATTCAAGCCGCTTCCAATTTTCCACCTGTATTGAAAGAAACCTCGTGTAAAATTATCACGTTCAACCACTATTCGTATTACGGAGAAATCAGCAGTGTATTCATGAACATTCCTCCGGCGTTTGAAACGTCCGTTCATATGACGAGTATCAGTGAAGAATGGACATTATTGAAACATAAAATAGGTGACGTAATCAATCAATATATCCCAGTAGGCAGTTTTTGGAAAAATAGAAACCCTGGCTTGTCATATTAAGACAAGAGCAAGAAAATAATTATAAACGTGCATTTCATGCCTATAAGCGACAAGGAAACCCCGTGCGAAAATTAGTACGAAGCTTGGTATGCATGCTTGGCCGTGATTGATAATGATAAGCGCTCCTTTTACAAGTAAACTTACCAAAATGATATTCTATAACAAGAAGTTTTGGAAAATGATGAACCTAAAGCAAACGTTGGCTGTTACCCTCGGTAACAATGCTGGAGGTAGAAGGGCTTTATTTTTAAATCCACTAAAGGGACTTTAATATTAGTGGCTTTATTATTTGTGGCCTTATTATACAGTGGCTTTATTAAATTTCTTGAACTTAGGGGCCATGCTGTGCTTCTTGGTCATCACTTCGTGCCTTGCTTCAAGCACTGGTATCGCCTATAAATAGCGCCTGGTGCACTCAGGGCGCCGCATTTATAACCATCACGACAAGATGCTCCTAACCTTACCCCACGAGGGCACTGCTTGGACAAAAAACAACACAGCAGCTCTTACAGTGGGAAAGGAGAGTAAACGAGCGGTGGTAGTATTCCTTCAACGCGTGAAACAACGTGTGGAAGCGGGACACTTCGAAGTCTATATATATGGCGTACAAAGGACGAAAATAGGAATGTTTGGTAATTTTACATTGAGAATATTTCTACTAATTACACAGACTGCGTAAGGTTAATAAGGATAAGTACGCTTTCCGCGTAGCAAATTTACAGCAATGTCTGGATTGTGTGTCCAGCAGACAGCATCCGCACCTTTAAAAAACAGGAAAACACCCTGGAAAAATTAGGCATACGATTGCGTGCGTGTTGTTACTTCAGAAATGAATCTCGGATTTCGAAATTTCAGGAAGGAAATGTTAAACGCGCAAGCTCTTCGCCTAAAATATGCACATTGTGCTGCAGCAAAATGATCGACTAAAACTAGAGCAGTGAGTTTGAGACGGTACGAGATTGGGCAGAAAGGCTGATTTTTTCCAAGCGGGAAGCTCTTCGTAGCACGATTCTCGGTACGGCCTCCGTGCATGCAAAATAATTAAGTCTGCGGATTGATCTTTGGGTTTTAATGAAAGTGAAAGGGCTACGTGAACTAAAAAGTAAGCAAAAATAAAGGTCCAGCTTTCAGGATCTGCAAAAGTGCACTGAAAGACGACGATAAAGTGGTCTGTCCTAAATACTTTGCAACAGTGTATATCGGATGTGGATTTAGAGAAGCAAGTAACGCAACCCCTGCCCGACAATTTTCTGCAAACTGGTGGTTAACAGGCAATGTCCCTGATACGCACTTGTACAAAATTTTATTTTTGAGAAAATAATTAAAGGCAGGGTTATTCCCGTGGCACAAAGACCAAAGGCCAGTAAAAGCTCAATGCCTCAAAAGTCATCAATGCCAATATTTTTGTGGTAGGTTCAGAAGCCCAGATTTAATGTCGCGATGTGTACGTCTCACTCATGATGATATCGCATGCGCGCCAGTCGGAAAATTTCACTGATTTATATCACCGCAAAATCTTGTGAGTGCTGTCCAAATGTAATAATTACGTATTTTGTGAAAAATGCCGCAATTCTGTTCGAACAATGAGTCAAAGTTGCATAAATTTTCTTGTCAGCTCAGAAGACGAAAGTACCTCTTAAAATATGCTGGTAAATAATGGGGCCATTTGCCTAATAAATGTAGTAGAGGTGCCTCATCTGACTGAAAGCTTTGAATAAATATTTTTCTAGCGGCAGGCACCACTATATTTTTATTACCTGATCATACATCATGCAAGCAAGCTACTGCATACTGGGTAGGCGGGTGCATTAGGCGGCCGCAATGCAGAGCCTTCTGCAATCTTTGTGTGCTTCCTCCAATTTTGGACGCAAATTATTTCAATTATGTGTATCACCCTTTCTTGTAACTGATAACAATATAGTGCAGAAGATTGTAGTTAAAGTTTTGAGCGCACTCTTTGCCACAATTTGAAACATCGTTTGATGCTTTTGCGAGAGGTAGAAACCTAGGCCTTGCACAGGTGCATTACTGTGTGCTGGCCATGAGAGAAGCCGTGATGATTTTTAGCCGCACCAAAGCTGAACTAGATTTCAGAGCTCGTCATCCTAGTGATTAATGAATCTCGCAGATCTTTCTATATTGGGCCAAAAAGTCAGAAACGTTACACATCTGGAAGCAAGACTTAGCAGTGGCTTAATACAGCAAGCACTGTCATTTTACTACAGCTTTATTTAGAGGCGAGATGACCACCTCTTCCAGATGTTATATCATCATGTGTTCAGTCCACGGTAAGGACATTGGCATCTTGTACTGTAAATATAAGTGTTTCAAATAATGGCATCTTGTACTGTAAATATAAGTATTTCAAATCAACACTGAAGTTACATGTGAATAGTAGGCAAACATAAGTGAACACAGCACAGTATAATCGACAAACGTTTATCGCAACTTATAGCTGACTCCGGTTAGTTCTCAAGTCTGCAAAACATGTGTTTGCAAGGCTTCAGATAAAATACATATATAGTGAATGTTTATAAACAACGTGCCTTACATTCTCGGCAGTAAATTCTACAGGTTTTCTATAAAAGTAGACCCATCGGAACAACTTACCACATTCTTCCATTCATTGCCGCCATTGATCCCATGCGATGCTCGCGCTTGGTACGATCAAAACATTTGTTTGTGCACTCTTTTGTGCAGTCATGGCCTGGTCATGAGTAGAGTGGGCTCACAAGATACAAATAATACGTGTGGAAGGGAATGCGTTTTTCGATGCACCTCATACCGCTTTAAAACACGTACTAGACTTGGACAGCAAGTTTGACATCTTTCTTTCCGAAGCGTTATGACACAAAAGAGTGGTATCCCTTCACAACATCTCGATTGGAGTAAGGAGTGAACAATCAATACTGCTGAGTAAGAGAACAGCAGTTCATCTTAAGATTTTAAGTAAACATTTAACAGTATTTCAACATATGATTAAAGTGTGCTGTACTCTGAGTAGGATAAAACGTCATTCTGACTCATGCCGCCCCGGTGGTTCAGTGGTTATGGCGCTCGGCTGCTGACCCGGAAGACGCGGGTCCTACCCCTGCCGTGGTTGGCGAATTTCGATGGAGGCGAAATTCTAGACTCCCGTGCACTGTGTGATGTCAGGGCATGTTAAAGAACCCAAGGTGGTCGAAATTTCTGGAGGCCTTCACTACGGCGTCTCTCATAGCCTGAGTCGCTTTGGGACGTTAAACCCCCACAAACCAAACCAAACCACCATTCTTACTCATATTCTACAACCACATCAACAAAAAACACATAATTGAGCACTAGACATTAAATTCAGAATTCCCAGCTAGACAGTTCTGTAAAAAAGTCAGCTGGAGCTGCGTCTGACTCTCGTCATGCCCTCGTTATTTATATATTTTAACACGTATTCATGAGAGCACCGTATGTACTAAAATAATTATTTTTTCACTATGACAGGCTTCTTCGAAGAACTAAATTTAATCTGCACATTCTGAACAGTGCGAATATTATAAACCAGTCCATGTGATTGGATGGTATTGTAATTGACGAATAAACCGCAGCGGTGGCCTAATGGTTTCAGCATCCGCCTCGTATGCGGGAGGTGCGGGGTTCGATCCCCTGGGCCGCCTGGTAACCACCGGTCATACAATGGGTACAAGCTTTCCCCTGCCTCGTGCTAGACATCTTAGGGTGAAATGCTTGGGAAATGGGTTTTTGACCCCACCTTGTGAATGGAAAACTACCTTGTGTCATGGCGCTATTTGGCCAAAGCTGCCCTTACGCCATAAAAATTCAACTTCATCATCTTTATAATTGACGAATGCCACGACAGGTCGACAAAAACTAATCATACTGCACTGAACAATACTATCGCATACTTTGACAGCAGCAGCGTTTGGTAAATCAAAGCAAATACAATTGTAATAGAGAGGTAGAGCGCAACGAAAAGAAGTAGACGCTAAAAAGGAATGTATTCCAATAAAAACAGTCACGAATTGCATTCCATGTTACAAAGTTAATCAGAAAATCAAATAGGCAGGGAGGTCATTATAGCACGTAGCGGAAAGCACAATGTCAACAAATAATCATGGATGAAGGGGGAGCCTTCGTAACGATGACACCCATGTGAAATGGTCTGTTACGTTTACAGTAATGTTCGAAGGACTGGAGATTATATTATTTTTCTCCTTTGCCCCTTCGAAGAGGAAACCGAACAAATGTAATAGGTCTGTTTTCATGGCGTCGCTGTCAACGAACTTTCACTTGTCACACTATCTGATAGCTGATGCTTAAGAGGTTATAACTTCGCCGCATTAAGGCAATGACAGGGGCTATAGTGCCGACATAAAATGTTTTATTATACATTTTTATACAACATTTGGAAAAAATATCTGTACAGTAAAAATCACAGCGTAAATACCTTGTGTTCACATTACATGTATGATCATAACGATGCACTCCAAACGTCACGAATACGAATATAACTAAACACACTTCACAGCAAAATGGCATACAAAAGAAGCGAAAGTTTGAGAAAAGAAAAAAGAACAAGGCAAACATTTAATCGGTTGCCAAACAAAATCAGTCGGCAAAGAAGGGCGTGCAAATGACCTTAAATGGTGGCATAGAATGTAGGACTGCTGTCGTCACTTTTATCGACCCTGTTTATGAAATGAGTATCAGATGATCTACGCCCGATACTCCCGATCAGTTTTCTTAAATTCGGTGCAATATTTTTTCCTGCTGCACCGCAGAACTTAAAGGCCATTGTGCATGTTCATTTTCAAAGCTTCCCCCCCCCCCCCAGTATTTTTTCTAGCTGTACAGATTGCGTTATAAATCGCTTCCCCATGTTTTTATTAGATAAAAGAATTTTCTTAGGCAAAGACAAGTCAAAAGATCATTTTAAAAGTGACGATGGCAATACTTACAAAACACACATATCACATTCAGCGCATATATGGCAGGTAAACACTCACATAATACAAATACACTATTTTACTGCACAGCGAACACTCCTTTAGGGGCAGGTTACATAAGGAATTGGGAACAGTAATCTTCATCTCCTAGCAGTGATGAACTTTCTAAGCTAGAGGTACAACACAGCACTATAAATAGAGGAGATAACACGCAAAACTAAAAGGCACCTCTCACTATATAACTCTTATCTCCTCCTATGGCTACAATCATTGCTTTTCTCTTTTCTTATTTACAAGGTTGCGCAGTTTTTCTATTGATTTGACTTTCGTCGACATTCCCATAGGCCGAAGCTCCGTGCGCAATTCTCTTGCATCCATGTCGTCCACAATTTGTAGACAGTTTCCTTCGCTCACTTTTTCTTCTGCACAGCGCAGCCTCTTCGCCCGTGTCTCTTGAATAAGTCCATCAAACCAGTACTCTTGGTCCCGCTTTTTATATGCACGGCTTAGTCTGGCATTCTCATTCACTTCAAGCCTTTTCGCCAGCTTGAGGGTGTCAGCGGCTGCATTCCTCTTGTTCGACTTTCCATGGTGTAGATGCTTTAGCATTTCGTTAGCACTTCGTTCTTTTTTTTCTAACGCTTGGCTTGAAAACCAACCAGGGCACTTGAAGTTTCCGTGCTTTGCGGAAGCGTGGTGTGTGAGAATATGAGTATACGGCGTAACGCTATCACTACCATAGCCTTTGCAACCTTCCGCTCCTAAATCTAAGAACGCGTGAAAGAATTCTGAGGTTTCTCTTTCTGTGCTGCGACCTTCAACATCATTTTCCAGGTGGTAAAAAAATTTTCGCAGAAGCTTCTAAAGGAACAAAGTTTTTTCCTTTCAGGGTGCAATTTTCCGGCCAGTTTTTCAGGAAAAGCCTTCAGCAGGCGCTCACAATCGCCCCCCGATACCGACATGAATGTTCATCCCTTTTTTCCTTCATTGGCTTCCCAGACGTGAAATTTAATCCCACAGTTATTTATGGCATCAACGATGTCCTGAACGTGTATGGTCATACAACGTGGGTTGCGGACTTCTTTACGGTAATCTGTCTTCTGCTTCTGAAAGCAATTCATCTACAAGGCGGTTAACTATTCTTGACTTCATGTGCAATACATCAGGAATTATTAAATCAGAGTCGAAGTTAAACAATGGCACGTATTTCATCCCGTTCGCATCTGCGCAGCAATCAGCTTTCATGTTCTCAATAGTGCGGAGCAAAGGAGATTTATTAAAGCTCCTGTTACTTGTCAGAACTGAGCACCTTGTCTGTGGGTTTGCTCGACAAAATGGACAAGGATAGTGTGATGCGGCAGACTGCAGACCCTGAACAAGAAGCAAAAATTTCAAATCTGACCCTAGACAGATGAGAATCGGAATCTCGTGGTCCCCTACAGATATGCTACCCCTTAGTACGACAACATTAAATTCTTTTATCAAATCCCAAAAAGCCTCTCTTATTTCAAAATAACCCTCCGAGATCTCCGCCGCACCGAGAAGGCGATGAAGGTTATGGCTTTGTAGCTGCCGTGTTTTGCAAATGATGACGATTGATAATGTTGCCCAGGTCATGAGTCTACTCACAACGCAGCCATCACCCTCTATTTTTACAAGGAATGCCTCGGTGGAGATCTCTGTCACACTTATGCCTACATCTTTAGCTAGACCTTGCGCAGCTAACGCCAAGTCTTCCTCAAATGAAACCTGAGCGCCAGGTGAGGTACCTGGTGTCTTGAAGACAGTTATCCTGTTATCTAGGTGCTCTCTGTAAGAATTTATTAGCCTTATGGCAGGCAGATTAGGGACACTCGCGGAGAGGTGCTCCCAGAAAACGTTACTGACAAAATGTACGTCCAAGAGGGCTGCAACTTCTCGCAAGCTTTGTTTGTTTGGAGAAGAAAGGGCACTATAGTTAACTTGACCATTGCTGCAGAAACCTCTTTTTACACAGCAATTACAATTAATTTCTCCATTTTCCTTGAATGTTACTTTATGCAGCAGGCCTTTTAAGTCAGTTACGAGAAGCTGGCATACATCTAAGCCGTAGCTCTCCAGTACAGCGTCAAGTGTTTGCGCGATGGAATATCCAGCGGCATCAAGCTTCCTTCGGTCTGTTTTTTTTTTTGCACCCCTCGCCGAACATTATTTCTTTGTTCAGTAGCATTGTAGTTTTTTCGGATTTCAGCTTTTCATTCTCCTGCTCTAGGTTAAGAACCTTAGCCTTATAAGCAGAGACGATGTCTCTGAGCTCATTTATGGCCTTTTCTGAAACTGTTCCTACTCTTTCGAGTTCTTTTTCCAGAGCAGAAATTGTGATGTTCTCTATGGATTCTCCGGTATTCGTTTCAGGTGGGCTAGATTGAGACTCGAAGTGAATCTTTATGTACCTTTTATTTTTTAAGAAGGACGCTTTCGCATGGCCTGTCAAAATCCTGTAGCGCCTATCCGCAATATTGCACAGTGACGTAAACCGGTCTTCAAAACATTTACCCATAATGGGGAGCCTTACATCAGGGGGCAAAAATGATTGCACAGTTTCAATGCATGTCTTTCGAAGAAGGTCCTTCTCGTGTCTTGTCTTTATAGCTGTCTCATTGCTCAGCGTGAATGTGACACTGCAACTGTGAAAGGTAGCAGACAAGATTATATGGTTATCTGGCGTGGCCATTTCGTGGAGCTATAAACAACAAACTAAATAAAAACTAGAAAATTTTACGAACAAGAAGTCATAGCAGTGGAATAGACACAGTAACACTCAGTGAGCTAAACAGGTGACACGTTGTACAAAACAAGCCAAAATAACGCGAAAACAAAACAAATAGAACAAAAGTAGAACTCCATGGGAATAAACACTTATCACTGTATTACGATGCGCCAGCAATGATCTTTGTCACGATAAAAACCTGCAAGGTCTCACGAGGAAATCCGCAAGGAAACCTCTTGCAGGACTTCTGAAGTGTTACCCCACCCTTAATTCTGATTGGAAACTCAATCGCCACCGTGTTCCCAAGTTTCGTTTTCCGTATCGACCATGCAGACGGAATTTGGAGCCTGGAGAAGTCTTGTTCCTCACAGAGTAGCCATTTTTTTTCTAATGGTTGGCCTTTTCCGTGAAAAGCCCATCGATAAATGTCCTGGTCAAGTTTCACCTTCAGCTAGGAGACCCCTTGATCGACGGCAGTTGGACAGCTTTATTTGAATTTTGTACACGATCTCTTCAGAGGCAGACTGGAGGCGTCGATTCGATGGTTTCCTTGGGGATGTGAACTTGCGCAGATAGGCCTCGTGGAGATTCCTCTTAGGCTCCAGGGTACAATGCCATTTGGAGTACCCTTTCCAATGGATCAGGTATCCTTTGCACTAAATGAAAGACAAATGGAGACATTTTGTCAATACTTTAGGAAACGATTTCATTTATCTGAAGATAGCGGGAGGGGGGGGGGTGAAACCAAAAGTAGGGAAACTGAAAATGAGTCTCAGGATTTTATTTGTTGTGGTACTTATCAGGTTTATAAGATCCGCAAGCGCACGTGCACCTTATTACGAGGAAAATTGGCATGTTATCTCTTTATGAAACAAAAAAATGCTGCTGCTAATATGAAGGCGGCAGAGCGTCATCACGACAAACGCTAATAGAAATCGACCTTGGCAATCGCGAGAAAGGCTAATACCTGTGCTACACGGGCACGTTTGAATGACACCTGAGTCGAATGACATTCGCAACTTGGAATGGCATTCGGACTCGACGGACTTCCGCGGCGCTACACGACACTTTCCAAACGCATTTCAAATTTCCTCAGCTCGTTTTCAGTGTACGATGACGATGGCGGCGGTGGTCACACTAGTGCGACAACGACACTATCACGGTCAACAGCAGCATATATGATTGTAGTGGAACAAGTTCTTGAGGCCAACGACACCGACGAATCCGACCGGCGGACGGTCAGCCTTCATGTCCTCGGCAGGCCGGCGGCTGAGCGAAAACACGCTGATGAGGCGACGGTGTGAATATATTTGCCCTTCTACCTTATCCATAATGCTAATAAACGAAAGGAACGGGTATATTGCACATGTGCACACTCGAACACTCACCAGCTATAAGCGCTTGCCAAATTAATTTTAATAGATGGCGACTCCCTTCCCTTCCACGACGACTAGGCCTAGCGAGCCCGCAGGGTTACGTCTTCGAATTCGGCGGTTGTGAAGAGCGAATTCACAAGTTTGAGCGAACGCAAATGATCGACTAGTGTAGTTTTGACAACAGTGACCTCAAATCAATTATTGCTCACATCGCAGGGCACGCATACGATGAACGGGAAGCGCCGGTTTGACCCAAACCGCCGAGCACTGCTTTACGACCAGCAGCAGTCGTCGCCGTTGCTATTTTGTAGATAACAAGTTATGCCTTTTCAATTACCGCGAACGGTACCCAATCATACTTCTGAATAAAGCAGTTTAAAATAAACTACTCATCGCGTCGGACGAACTCGGGACAATTAGCGACAAGCGCCGATCGTACACGATGTCAGTAGCCCAGCTGTCAAGTGTTTCTCAGGCGAGCGATCGTATCGGCGCTTCCTCCCACAAATTGTCGCACTGCCTTAACAGGCCACGAGTACAACCAGTACAAAAAAGATGAGATTATTTAATAGAACTAAAGCGCAGAATGTGTTTTAAGTGATGCAAACGAGCGCTAGCTGTACGTACGCAGCGATGTAAACAATAGTATATGCGCGCAGGCGTCCTCGTCGGCACACTGCTGGAGAAATTTCATGCTCACGCGGTGAATGTTCTTTGGTGCACTGTTATCTTCAAGCACTTACGTAGACAGAACACGAGCTATTTGCTAAGCAAAGAGCAGGAAAAAGCAAGCAGCAGGTATCAAAATGAGCAGCCACAGAGTTGAAAGCACTCGCGCGGCTGTGGGCGGGGCGAAGCGATGGCGGCGGCAACGCCTATTGGTCGGTTCGGGCTGCGTTCGCGTTTCGGCGGCATTCCAAAATCTGGAATGTCTCCGCCGAGCTCCGTCGACTCGAATGTCATCCGAACCGAATGCCGTTGAGAAACTCCATGTAGCAGCGTAAGTTCGGCAGTCGAGTCGAATGACATTAGGTTGGAAGGCATTCGAAGCGCCCGTGTAGCAGGGGTATAATACTAAATTCGGTATACTAAGGTCGGTGCGACTTACTAATATCAAATACTAAATTGAACAACTATTTGCCGGCACGCAATACTACGCGAAAATGTTGTGACCCATAACAGAAGCGCAACAAACATTTTTATAACAACATTACAGAAAACGATATGTACATGAACTTGTACATTTTTGTGAATGATACGATGTTGTCTTGCTCGGGACTAGTCCGGTGCAAAGTGGAGCAAGTGCATTTGAATATGGGAGTGCAGTTTGCACCTCGTTCACAAACCGGGTGAAAACAGTCACAACTATTAGACTAAATTATGCGTGAGCGGAGTAAATATAAGTGACCCTCAATGTTGTTTTATTCCCTACCATATGCATACTGTCCTTAACAAGTCTGTGTGTTCGGTGATAGATGAATCATCCGCACTTAAAGCAGATAATCTAATACAATGCGTAATTATTTTTTGTTCTTGCGTTGCCGTTATTTTAAATGGAGCGAGTTTTCCAGGGTACCATTTTAACAATCTCTGAAAGACCATTACATAGGTTTCAAACTTAGTGCTGCAGATGGAATAAATGCACTTTATTTTTCTGACGAAGTATATGGCTGCACATACCAAAATCAAACCACGGGTAATGACTAAATGTACCCAGCAGTGCGTTACAAATATAAAAAAAGTTTTAATGTTACAATATTCAAACAAAAAGGTTAAAAACTTACCGTTTTCGCGATGACTCTCTCGACGGAGTGGTACATCAGTTGCTTCTGGCAGAAAGGTGAGGCTGCAGTTGCTGTGTGTGGACGAATCAGCATCTCGATGGTACTGTATTTATAGTACGCCAGCGAACAACCTAGCATAAAAACAGCGTCAAGGATTCGGGATCACGTTCAAGGCTCACGTGTTTTCCCTTTTGTCCCAAGACGCCTCCCGGAAACTAAACATCGCGAAAGAATTCCTTTTTGTTTTGGAATGTTGCTTTACCTTCCGACGAAAGCGGTTGTGTAAACTAAAGCATTGTCACTTTCTTTACAGCGGGGAGAGACCTGTCCCTGGGGTAAACAGCGTGACGTCAAAGGGGAAAGGCCCGATGAGCAGAATCGTCAAGTTTTTCTTCTAAACTGGCTTTGCACGTGACGAGCACCAGCTACCCATCCATGTCAAAACGCGCATTCCAGCCGCCTGAGTCGAAGCGACAAAGGCGGCTACGGGAAAAGCCAAATACGTTTGTGTCCCCCTCATTCCCAGCCCATGATCCTGCAGCTGGTTGTCGACGGCATTTATTATTCGCCGTTTTTTTTTCTAATTTATTGCCGTGCTCCCTGTTTTCCTCTTTTTTATTTTGGTGCGTCTCTGTCAGGAACTGTCAGGCGCGTCAGTCCTATACTAGTACTGTCGAATGTGGGCGAGTAATTCTCACTATCCAAAGCGGCTTTTCCTCCCCAAATCTCTCGCGGCGCACAGAAGAAGGCAGCTGGTCGGCCCGACGATTAAGTATCGCTGTTTAGTTATTGCGGTGATAAATTCATCCCCTTGGCATAAAATGGAGATGTGCTACTACCGGCGCATTTCGCGAGTGACTTCGGGAATTGGATCCTTTCAAAGACTTTGTATCTATTAATGAATTTTGAAGACTTGGTTAACTTTCGATGTTTACAGCCTTCAATTTATAGTTCAATAATAGTCTTTTAAATGAACTTTATCACGGACATAATGTCCGCCTTGGCGCACAATCCACCTGCACGGACCACGACGATGCATCTTTTACGGCTTTTAAAAGAAAAATCTGTATACATTAGAAAAAAAAAAAAGCAGGCGCTATTTGCTGCAGCCAACACGATATTAATGAACGCCCGTCACGTCTGCAGCTTGGCAGCGTTCATAACAAGGCAAAAAACAAAGAAAAATTTCAATATACGCCCTAAAATTTGAAAAGAGTATGATACAAGCAAGAACGCGAATTCAGCTTCTCATAACGAGATGAAGGGTAAATGGTTACCCATGTATTCTCTCTAGTGAGGCTATCTGTTTAGTTATTTTTTTTTGATAAACGATTTCAAGAGTGAGTTAAAAACGAATTATTCTCACAAGCGAGACACTATTCTAAAATCAGGTCGCAAACACTCACTGATAGCAGTGCATTGACAAGCAATCACCGTTCGAAGTATTCACTTTATTGTTATGGTGTCGACGCCGGCAACTAATACAGCAAACGGTTTCATCACTTTTGCAGGAGCATAATAGTATGAATGCAAGCATGCAAATACTCAGAGAGTAGTTCTACCATCCTTCCGTTCCGCAACCAAGCGTGCTAACGACTACGCTACTTCCTGCCAACGCATATGTAGTTCTGCTTGTCTAGGACGCTGGAGAGTGTTTGCAGAAGGGCGTCGAATCAGATGGATGCCTCCCAAATGCCCTGCAGTATCTCCAGCCTTTAAGATTCACAAGCAATTGTGTACTTAATTAACATCTTAACCCCACATCAGTGACACAAGCAGCAACACCGCGCTAAAGGCTTTCGCCTCACCGCACTTTAGTTCAACAAAGTGCCCCCTGAATTTTTTTTTTCTGGTTCTAAAGTAATAATTGTTTGCAGCTTGAGACTGCGATGCAAATGTTACATTTGCGCAGGTAAGAAGCGTATTACACTCCGCGTATTCTGTATAGCAACGTTGTGTCCATTTTCGGGAGGTTACGTTGCTGCATGTCCCAATTTTATCCACAGATTCCCTTCTGAAACTATGCTGCAAATATACAAACTGCATGCAGTGGGAGACCGAGACAGGCAACCACAGAGGGATCTAGAGTCGGAACCCGACGCATGACGTTGCATCGATTCTAATATTGTCGCAACACTGAAGTCAGTGTTCTGAATAACTGTCCGGCCCGATTACGATGTACAAGAGCTGTAGTACACAAAACATGGTGAGGACGGTTAGTTTTTTCTTTTGCTTAGGGCTAGTCTGGTTTGGTTTATTGGGTTTTAACGTCCCAAAGCGACTCGGGCTCTGCGGGACGCCGTAGTGAAGGACTCCGGAAATTTCGACCACCTGGGGTTCTTGAACGTGCACTGATATCGCACAGTACACGGGCCTCTAGAATTTCGCCTCCATCGAAATTCGACCGCCGCGGCCGGGATCTAACCCGCGGAGGAGGAGGAGGAGGAGGAGGAGGAGGAGGAGGAGGAGGAGGAGGAGGAGGAGGAGAAGGAGGAGGAGGAGGAATTTTTCGCTAAACCCCGACGCCGACGACACCGGATTTTCGGCGTCACGAGTGAAAAAGTGACACCTTCGCGGTGACAAGGAACAGAGCCGGAAGACGAAGACGTTCTTCGATCACCTGTCACCTCAGCTCTGTTTATTAACAAATGTTTCCTAATTTACCTAGTTTTATTTGAATATTCGAGGACGGCAGCATCTTCATGGCGGTACTGTCCCTACGGGAAGAGTACGGCTGCTCCGGCGCCAGCAAGCCTAAAGGGACCACGCCATTCAAACCATTCAAAGGAGGCTGGCTCGGAAGAGGCGGCCATGGCTTCCCAGGCTGTGGAGCGACCAGAACATGGACTCGACCACCCGTCCAGCGAGACCTCATCGCTTAGTGGGGATGAATCAACGATCGTGGACGGTGACGAGTCAGTGGCCGATATGGCTGACGTGGACAACGAGGGCTTCAAGTTGGTGAGTCATCGCAAGCAACGAACGGTAGGGATCCCGATAGTGGTTGAGCCGACAGAAAAGGGGGTTGATTTAAGAGAGAAGAATCCCATCTTACTTTTCGCGGCCATTCAATCACTGCTGGGATCAGCTCCGATTCGAAGTCGGTTCACCATGCACGGGGCTCTTCAGCTGGATGTCTCGACGGAAGAGCAGGTTGACAAGCTCCTGCAGAGCTCTCAGATTCTTGGCATCACAGTTAACATGCGGTTGCCCCTTTCCTACATGAAGAACACCTGTGTTATTAAGGGTGTACCAAAGTAGTATTCAGAACACGACCTACTTGATTATCTGAAACCACAAGGTGTACTGCACGTCAAACGACTTGTGCGTCGTGTGGAGTCTCCACGAAAAGAATGGGCTGCGAAACCTACCAACTGTATCGCGTTGACATTCGCTCCCAACTCAGAGCACCCCGAAAAAATTGATCTGGGATTCACAAAACACGCAGTTGCAGATTTCACTGAAGCTCCTCCACGGTGTTTTCGATGCCAACGGTTTGGGCACGTGGCCAAAGTTTGCACAAAGGATCGACGCTGTAAGCGGTGCGGAGGCGACCACGACTTTAAAACCTGCAGGGCAGATTTTGCTTGTGCCAATAGCGGTGGCGATCATCCAGCGAGTTTCGGAGGCTGCCCCTTCCGTTTGAGCGCTCTGCACCGTCGGATGTCCTTTATTGCTGGTCCAAAAACCCCACCGACTGAGACGCCTGTCCCAGGATTGGACGAGTTCCCAGTATTGGAGACTGATGTTGTTGCGTTGCCCAACAATGTCCCTAAGAGACCTGAGTCCAGCAAGACGCCAACGCCCAGTGCGCGCGAGTCGACTGTTCGACCTCCAGCAAAAAGTGTCCATGTTCCTGAGTGGCCGCATCACAGCCAGACTCCACGGCAAGGGGGGCCCTCATATGCACAAGTGACAAAAAAACAGCTACTGCGGCCAAGAGTGTATCCCCGTCAGCATCTTTTGTCGATATTGTTAGGGCGTTGCGCAAAATAAGGAGCTCAAAAATCAAGGTATGCCTGACCTTCTTCATGTTTTGTTTGGGGCCCTGCGTTCACATGTTCCAGCGGTGGCGCCTGGTAACCTGAAGAACATCCTTCAGCTGGTGCTTGCTTTTGAGTCACTAATTTACACCTTCGCAGCAAACTTCATTGCGAACTAAAATGGATGGGGCTAAACCTCGTGGATCTCATATGCACCGAAAAGTGCCGTTTATATTGCAGTGGAACTGCGCAGGGATTTTCAGTTGCTTAGCTGAACTAAAACTATTCTTGTAAGAGACTTGTGTTCCAGTATTGGCCCTGTCAGAAGTTGGCCTGCCAAGCGGGAGATGTTTGACTGGATATGTCGCCCATAAAAACTGCAGCATAAAGTCACTTCCTGCAGAAGTGCTACGCTTTACATAAGAAGAGAAGTTCCACATGGTTCTCTAAGCGTTGCCGATCTTTGCACGGATGACATTGAGGTAGCGGCTGTGAGAATACAGCTCGGCTCTCGAACCCTTTCTATTGCATCCGTGTACATGTCTCCGCGGAAGAAGGTAGCATTAGATTTGTTTCTACAGCAGCTCTGCGACCGCTGCCCAGCACCTAGAATCATCTGCGGTGATTTCAATGCCCATCATGCCGTTTGGGGTGACAGGAACACGGATTTCCGTGGACGCAAACTTGTAGAGGTTATTGACAGTTTGGACCTGTGTTTTGCCAATAACGGAAGCCCCACTTTTTTCCGGTCTCCAGCCTCAGCGACAGCTATAGACCTGACACTACATTCACCTGACGTCCGCGTGAGTTCGTCAACAGCGCCTGACCGCATGGGAAGTGATCACTATCCGATTTTTATATTCGCTGCTGACTTTCGTATGCATGGTCCTAAAATTAGCAACGTGGTCAACTGGGACAAGTACAGAGAGCACCTAGAACGTGTGTCTGGTGATGTTGTTGACAAAATGATTTTTAGTAAGCTAGCAGCAACTACGGCGGTCAAGTTACCTGATCATTTTCCGGCCCCGGATTTAAAACTCAGGAACCTTTGCGCAGCGAGAAGAAGGGCGGAGCGCCAACTCGTGCGGAAGAAGGACGACAGGCAACTGAAGACGACTTTCAATAGGCTGAATTCTGCTATTAGACGGCACACGAACAAGCTGTACAGGTCGCAAAGGGCCTCATTCTGTGCTAGCTGACTGTGTTCTCACCGATAACGAGAATATGTTGAGTTATCGGCAGCCTTGCTGGAGAATCTCGCCCTTCCAAGCCTTTTGAAGTTCTTGCGATACGAAAGGAAAAACCTATTGCGTGCTTGGCAGAGGAATTTCCAGACGCACTCGTACGCGCTGATTTTGGAATAGATATATATACCCCACCTGCTTCCTCCAGGTATGTCATGGACGTCCCGTTCACGCTTCGTGAGCTTCAGACTGCACTCAGTGGCCTGTGGCTCCGGTGTTCACCAGGTTCCGACGGCATCACCAATCAAATGCTGAATAATCTGCCCTTGCAACTCAGAAAGGAGCTCCTCAACTTCATCAATCGAGTTTGGGAGACTGGCGATGTTCCTCCGTCATGGAAGGTGGCACATGTAGTTCCAGTACTGAAGCCTGGCAAAGACATGACAGACCTTGCCTCGTATCGCCCTGTATCATTGACCTCCTGTGTAGCTAAGTTGATGGAAAAGCTAGTAAATGAACGCTTATCATGGTGGCTTGAGGACAGCAAGGCACTGCCATCATGTATGACAGGATTCCGCCGAGGTCTTAGTGCCCAAGATAGCGTCTTAGACTTGATCAGTCACATTGAACACCAGAGAGCTTTCGGCCTTTCCACCTTAGCCATTTTTCTTGATGTTGCGAAAGCTTACGACAGAGTGTTTCAGAGCTCTATTCTAAACAGTTTGCAAGGCATGGGCATACAGGGCCATATGTTAAGATTCATTTACAAATTTATAAGTGATCGCGTGGTTCGTGTACGGTTAGGGAGTACGTTCACCGAAAGGGTTCTATCACGAGGTGTGCCTCAAGGAAGTGTTCTTTCCCCCACGCTCTTTAACGCCGTAATGGCTGGCCTACCCGATTCGTTGAAAAAAAGTTGCAGGCAAGTGCGTATGTCACTTTATGCTGACGACATCTGTATTTGGATTACTGGCTACCAACACAAGCGATTAGCCCTGATAGCTCGACAGGCTCTACTTTCACCACAAGCTTACCTTTAAGGTGTGGGGTTGTCTCTGTCAGTGGACAAATCCGGCTTTAGTCTGTTTCCAGGTGTAGGAAGACGTCAAGCGCGGTTGAAGATAGACCTCGGTCACTCTTGCATCCGTCCATTCAACCACGCGCGTTTCCTGGGCGTCATTATCGACTCCCGTCTATAGTGACGAAAAGCTGTAGACGCGATTGTTTCATCTATATATTCTCGTCTCAATGTGATTCGTAGAATTGCACGTGAGCAATGGGGAAACCATCCTTCTTCAATGGTCAAACTTCATGAAGCGCTGGTGGTCAGCCGGATAATGTATCAAATACCTCTAATTTCCCCCTCGACATCACAACTTGAGCGTCTCGAAGTTGTCCACAGAAAGGACCTAAGAAGAGCCATTGGAGTTCCCCAGGCGGCTGCGAATAAGGCAGTACTTCATGAGTCCCTATCGAAACCTCTAAGCCTTATCGCTTCTCAGAGACTATTAATGCATATTGACCGCTTAGGAGAGACGGTAGCTGGGCGATCCCTTCTCCAGCGGCTCTGCAAGAGATATGAGTCGAAGGCTTACTTGGCACTCAATACTCTTAGTTCTTTAGGCATTAATGTCCGAAGGCAAGGGAAACGGTTGAAACCCCCCCTGGTCTTTTCCGACCCTCCACTGTAAGGTCACAATTCCCCATGTGAGCGCAAAGTGCAGATCTCCTCTGGGAGCAACGCGTTCGCTTGTACTGGAATACTTGGAAACAGAGTATGCCTGCCATCTTTTTCACGGATGGCTCTGTGGACAAGGTCTAACAAGCTAGCGCAGCGGCGTTTTACATTCCTTCTTTGGACTGTAAGTGGTCCGTACGCTGTACTGTTGTCGTATCCTCCACAACGGCTGAAAGTGTTGCTATTGAGGCGGCTTTACGGAAGTTAGGGTCTTGTTTGGCTCAAGCTGTTGTCATCCTAACTGTTTCAAAATCTGCCCTTCAGAGGTTAGAGCGCGCATTCCCTACTGACGCCTTGTCTCTAAGCTCTCTGCGCTTGGTGCAGAATCTGCACAGCAGAGGCTTTACATTTCCAGTGGGTGCCCTCTCACATAGGAGTCAACGGTAATGAGGTGGCAGACAGTCTCGCCCATGAAGCTTTCTCAAGGATTCCATCAAAAAAAGTACCTCAAGATGGGAAAAGTCTCTGCAGGAAAACGGTGCTCGATCACTTCAGTACCCTGTGGAGTGCGTCCCACGAGCCATGTGTGACCAAGGGACTGAGAAAATCTCAGGCGACCCTTCTACATCGAATTCGCACGGCCTCTGCTCGCACTCCTGCATGGATGCATAAGACCGGCATAGCATCGTCTCCGCTCTGCTCTTTATGTGGTGTGTGCGGGGATATCAAACATTATTATATTATGTACTGCACAGAGTACAATGCGGAAAGGCATGTGATGTTCGCTTCCTTCAAGAAGACAGGAACCCGTCACAGCACAGTGCAGGACATTGTCTACCCGAGTGGAAACCAGACATGCAGAAGGGAGGCTGCACGCCTTCTTTTAACATTTCTGCAGAACACGGATCTTGTTTTTAAATGGTGACAGCAGGAGTGGACTATGGCCTATTGTGATTGAATGTGTGCGTAGATGGTGTCTTCCAGAGTGGACTATTTTATACTGTGAGTGAATATGTGTATGGAGTGTGGCACTACAATTGCCTATGTTCTACTGTGACTGAATATGTGAATAGGTGGTGACTTCTGGAGTGGACTGTGATGTGAACTGTGTGGATTGATTGTGTGCATAGATGGTGACTGCGGAAGAGAATGTGTGCTATTATAACAGACTGTGCGCTTAGCGCGGTAGATGCGGCATTGTTAATATCGAAGGGACGCTGCGGTGGAGCAATTGCCGGCAGAGAAAGCAAGGCTAACCCCACCTGTAGCATTCAACACCTCAACTCAACTAACTCTCAAGGAACAGAGCCCACCTGTACGGGTTGTGGATACACCGACCGGTGGCGAGGCAGACACTTAGTGTCACACCCATTTCCCTCGCTGCTCCTTCAGCCAAGTAACCGGCCCCTAAGTGTCGGGAAAAGGGCAAAGCGACTGACAGCCGGGGTTTCTACGGAGCGCTACAGACACCCACCAAAGGAGAGATAACACAGTAGTGACCATTCCGGTTCCCGGTTCACCCTAGTGATCTGAACTCGAAAACCGCAAGGGGCCACAACTGAAAGTCATTGCTCTAAAAAGACGTCAGTTTGACACATTAGGAAAGCAACTCCGGCATCAGTCCCGAAATTTTTTGAACGATGAGAGAGGGTTAATTTCTTGTGCAATGTCAAAGTTCTAGGGTGGGACAGTCGCTTCTGCAGACTTCACTCTGTTCATTGCATGTTGCAACTAATTTGACGGCTTTTTCGGGTGCGCGCGTTTTGAGGCATAGTCGTTAGTAATTTTAAAGTTGAATGGGGTTGCACGCCACAAGGAACCAATCGTGAGGAGGCTTGCTGTTATTTGATGCTTTGCGAATGTGAGACGGGGCCCTGTTCGTAGTTCTGAACTAGGTATACAGTATTGCACCTTCGTTCATGCCGTTTTAGCCTGTTCAGAGTTTTTACACCCTGTTTATTAAGGTGTGCATCTTGTACAAATCTTCCATATAAATTTCAGCTTATTTTCTCACTACTTGCCGTCATTGCGAGTCATCAGTACACAGTCGCCGACGAGGCACCTCGCGTGCAACTAGCCTTCAATTCAACAAACCATCTCAGACGGTGCACACCTTGATCAAGGAAGAGACATCATCATCATCAGTCCGACTACATCCACTGCAGGGCAAAGGCCTCTTCCATATCTCTCAAATTAATACTTTGCCAGCTGCGCCCACCCTATGCCTGCTAACTTTGTGAATCTCATCCGCCCACCTAACCATCTGCCGGTTCCTGCTAGGCTTACCTTTTCTTGGAATCTACTTCGCTGCCGTTAAAGAACAGGGGTTATCTTGCCTTCGCATTACATGCCGTGCCCAAGCCTATTTCTTCCTCTTGTTTTCGTCTAGGATGTCAATAACACACGTTTGTTCACTCACCCAATCTGGCCGCGTCCAGTCTCTCAACAATGCACCTTTCATTTCATTTTTATTTCCATATATATATATATATATATATATATATATATATATATATATATATATATATATATATATATATATATATATATATATATATATATATTGTAAGGCTAAAGAAGAAGATGCGTCTGATGATTTGAAAAGACGAAGACGAGGTGACAGTGTTCTCGAGAGTTTTTGCCAGCGCTACGCTTGTGTGTCTTTTGCCGATCTGATCCCAGACTGCTGCCGTTGCCGTTCCCGTCGCCCCAGTACCTCGTAACAAACCCCCCCCCCGTTACATTTGGTGGAGGTGCCGGGTAAAAACATCGGCCCTGGAGCTCCGTAGTCGTGCTCTCCCGGCGCGCACGATGCCTGAGGACGTCCAACACCAGGCCGTACAAGTGGGCCAGGCTGTCATCTGTGCCGGCTCTCTTCGTCAACGGGACCCGACCATTTTCAGCGGGACTGACGAGAACGATGTGGAAGATTGGCTCACATCGTACGAGCGGGTGAGCGTATACAACAAATGGGACGATGTGACGAAGCTAAACAACGTCATCTTTTATCTCGCCGGTGTGGCTAACCTCTGGTATCGCAACCATGAGGCAGATATTCAAACCTGGTCCATTTTTAAGACTAAATTTGCAGACGTATTTGGTCGACCGGCTGTCAGGCAACTCCGAGCCGAACAGCGATTGCGTGAACGATCTCAGCAGGCTAGTGAAAGCTTCACTAGCTACATTGAAGATGTCGTCGACTTGTGCAAGCGGGTCAACGCTCGTATGTCGGAAGCCGACAAGATCCAACACATCTTGAAAGGCATCGATGACGACGCTTTTCAGATGCTTCTAGCGCGCGACTTGCGTACCGTTGCTGAAGTCGTCACGCTGTGTCAAAGCTTTGAGCAGTTGCGCAAGCAGCGGATTCTGACACGCCAGCGGCCACAGCAGGTTGAGTCGCTCGCTGGGCTCACGCCTGCTCCTGACCCCTCGCTGCTACAGCAGATTAAAGACTTCGTGCGGGAAGAAGTGGCACGTCATCTTTCCTTTCTGCCGAGCGCTCACGACCGACCATCATATCTGACTCCAGCGCTCCGACATACAATTCAAGAGCAAGTTGCTGAGGCTCTTCCACCGGCTCATCCGTCACCACCTGTCACGGTTCCGCTGACATACGCTGACGTTGTCGCCAGACCACAACCTGTGGCGGCTCCGCTCACATATGCCGAAGCCGTCGCGAGACCGCCTCCTGTCGCGGCTCCAGTGACATATGCCGATGTCGTAGCAAGACCGCAGCCGCCAATCTATAGTGCGCCTCCGGCGCATTTGCGAGGGCCAGTGGCTTACCGACGACCTACTCCAAGGGTCAGCGATTCCTGGCGCACAACGGACAATCGGCCGATTTGCTTCTTTTGTGGTCTCCCAGGTCATGTAGCTCGGCATTGCCGCCGTCGTCTCCCGGACGCGGAAATTCCTCCCCAAGCTCCTGGGTACTGGCCCCCACCGAGTCAGTACTCTGTACCAGCTGCGCCGCCGCAAAGTCGTACTTCCTCGCCGGACCGTTCTACCCTCTCCAGCCGCCGGCCCTCTTCTCCACGACGCCGGTCTATTTCGCCTATGCGACGTCGCCCCACCGCTAACCAGGAGGAAAACTAGGCGCCGCAGTTCCTGAGGCGAGAACTGCGTCCACAACGAACTTCGAAAGGCCTCATCCGTCAGCCGCTAACCTCATTGAAATTTCCGTCGACGGCGTTTCTGTCATGGCGCTTGTCGACACTGGTGCTGCCGTTTCCGTCATGGACGCAAAGCTGTGTAGTTCTTTAAGAAAAGTAAGGACGCCAATTGCTGGACTCTCACTGCGCACCGCCAGCGCTCAGAACATCCAGCCGTCAGCAGCGTGTACCGCTCGCGTTGTAATCCAGGGGACCATTTATGCCGTCGAATTCGTCGTACTGCCCTGCTGTTCTCATGCTGTTATCCTGGGCTGGGATTTCCTATCGCGCCATGCTGCTATCATCGATTGTGCTCGAGCTGAAGTCGAGTTCTCTCACCTGCCCGAAGCTGTCTTGGACACTGCCCCTCCTGGTGCCTGTGTTAAGGCCCTAGTTGCCGAAGACATTGACCTGCCTCCCTGCTCTTCAGTCCTCGTACCCCTCTCTTGCAGCCCTCTTCGCGACGACACTGTCCTTTTCACTCCGTCCCCTATCTTTCTGCACCGCAAGTGTCTGCCTCTGCCATACGCTGTACTGACTATATCCGCTGGCCTCTCCGTACTGTTCGTGTCTAACCCATTCTCGTTCCCCAACGCCTTGCGCCTAGGTGAATGTCTCGGCACGGTACAACCATTCGCGTCTCTGCTCATCCGTGAAGAGACGGACGACGCGCCGCACCTCTCCATAGCCGCACTCAGCCCACCTACTGCTGCGCCCGATCCCTCCTCAACCGAAGCATTCCTTCGCTCCATCGACGACAACCTTCCAGCGCCGCAAAGGGCACAGCTTCTCACTTTACTTAATCAGTTTCGCTCATCATTTGACTCACATCAAAGTTCCTTGGGCCAAACTTCCACTGTCACCCATGCCATCGACACAGGTGACCACGCACCGCTGCGACAACGTCCCTATCGTGTGTCTGTCGCCGAGCGCCAAGTTATTGAAGACCAAGTCGACAAGATGCTCCAGAGCGGCGTCATTCAGCCCTCAAGCAGCCCATGGGCGTCGCCTGTGGTGCTCGTCAAAAAGAAGGATGGCTCCATACGCTTCTGTGTAGATTACCGCCGCCTTAATAAGATTACGCGCAAAGATGTCTATCCCCTCCCGCGCATAGACGACGCTCTGGACTCTTTGCAGGGGGCCGAACTCTTTTCATCTCTTGATTTGCGTTCCGGGTACTGGCAAGTTCCTATGAAAGAAGCCGATCGCCCCAAAACCGCCTTTGTGACACCGGATGGCTTGTATGAATTTACGGTGATGCCCTTCGGGCTTTGTAACGCCCCCGTGACTTTTGAGAGGATGATGGACACCATTTTGCGCGGACTTAGGTGGAAGACATGCCTTTGCTACCTCGACGACATTGTGGTCTTTTCCCCGGACTTTGACACCCACCTCTCCCGTTTGAAGCACGTCTTGACCTGCCTTTCTGACGCCGGCCTGCAGCTGAACTTAAAAAAATGCCGTTTTGCCGCTCGTCAATTAACCATCTTAGGTCATGTTGTCTCTAAGCAGGGCGTCAGTCCCGACCCAGCGAAACTTCGTGCTGTGGTTGACTTTCCCAAACCTACCTCCATCAAAGACCTGCGCAGCTTCCTGGGTTTGTGCTCATATTTCCGCCGGTTTATTCGCAACTTTGCGTCCATTGCTGCGCCTTTGACTCAACTGCTGTCTGGAAGTGCGGATTTATCACTGTGGTCTCCAGCGTGCGACGACGCATACACCACCTTGCGCCGTCTCCTCACGGCGCCGCCCATTCTGCGCCATTTCGACTCGGCCGCTCCTACCGAAGTTCACACGGACGCCAGCGGTGTTGGCCTCGGCGCTGTCCTCGCCCAACGAAAACCTGGCTTTGACGAATACGTCGTTGCTTATGCTAGCCGCACACTCACACCAGCAGAACGCAACTACTCCGTAACTGAAAAAGAGTGTTTGGCGATTGTATGGGCCCTCGCGAAGTTTCGACCGTACATTCATGGGCGCCCTATTGACGTTGTGACCGACCCCCATGCGCTCTGTTGGCTTTGCAACCTGAAAGACCCCTCCGGCTGCCTCGCTAGGTGGGCCCTTCGCTTGCAAGAATATGATATCCGCGTCGTGTATCGCACCGGCCGCAAGCATCAAGACGCCGATGCACTGTCACGCTGCCCCCTTCCAGCCGAGATCGCCAGCCTTTCCACCTCCGACGCTTCTCTGCCCTTGCTTCGCCTCAGCGACATGCCTTCAGCGCAACGCATGGATCCCTGGATCGCTTCCCTTCTCGACTTTCTCGCCAACCCGACGGCTGCTTCACCGTCACGTGCGCTCCGCCGCCAAGCTGCCCATTTTGCGATCCGTGACACCCTACTTTATCGCCGTAACTACAACTCCGAAGGTCGCAAGTGGCTGCTCGTTATTCCACGTCACTTACGCTCGGAGATATGCGCATACTTCCATGCTGCCCCCCACAGCGGTCACGCAGGCGTTTTCAAGACCTACACCCGCATACGGCTGCGCTACTACTGGCGCGGAATGTACACCTTTATCATGAAGTACGTGCGCGCATGCATTCCCTGCCAACGTCGCAAGACACCTCCCCATCGTTCTGCTGCTGAGCTGCAGCCGTTACCATGCCCTCCACGCCCGTTCGACCGCGTTGGCATTGATTTATACGGTCAGCTTCCATACACTGCAGACGGCAACCGTTGGGCTATAGTAGCGGTGGATCACCTTACACGATATGCCGAAACTGCTGCCCTTCCGGTTGCCACAGCGACGGACGTCGCCTCCTTCATTTTGCACCGATTCATCCTTCGCCACGGTGCACCTCGTGAACTGCTCAGTGACCGAGGCCGCGTGTTCTTATCTGAGGTGGTGAAGGCGCTTCTCAAAGAGTGCAACACGATTCACCGAACTACCACCGCCTATCATCCGCAGACCAATGGCCTCACTGAGCGATTTAACCGCACACTCGGAGACATGCTCTCCAAGTACGTCGCTTCTGACCACACGAATTGGGATCTCGTCCTTCCGTACGTTACTTATGCGTACAATACCGCTACGCAGTCTACCACCGGATTCTCTCCTTTCTTCCTACTTTACGGCCGCCAACCCTCTGCTACTATCGACACTATCCTCCCTTACCGCCCTGATGAATCCGAATATCGGCCTGTTTCCGACGCCGCGCAACACGCCGAAGCCTGCCGCCAAATTTCCCGGTCACTCACCACTGACACCCAGCATCGCCAGCGCTCCCGCCTCGACCAAGACCAAACCCCACCGAACTACACTTCTGGTGCACTTGTGTGGCTCTGGATCCCTTCAGGAACTCCCGGTCTCTCCTCAAAATTTCTTGCGAAGTACCATGGTCCCTACCGTGTGCTGGAGCGCACCTCTCCGGTTAATTATATCGTGGAACCCCTCACGCCGTCTCCTGATCTCCGCCGCCGAGGACGGGAGACCGTTCATGTCCAGCGCCTCAAGCCCTACTACGACCCCGCCGTCTCGCCATCATCCTAAGTCGCCAGGATGGCTCCTCTTGTCCCCGGGGTGATTGTAAGGCTAAAGAAGAAGATGCGTCTGATGATTTGAAAAGACGAAGACGCGGTGACAGTGTTCTCGAGAATTTTTGCCAGCGCTACGCTTGTGTGTCTTTTGCCGATCTGATCCCAGACTGCTGCCGTTGCCGTTCCCGTCGCCCCAGTACCTCGTAACAAACCCCCCCGTTACAATATTATATATATATATATATATATATATATATATATATATATATATATATATATATATATATATATATATATATATATATATATTAAGGAAGCCAACAGTCACCGAAACCAAGGGGCATAGCGGAATGTTTTTAATCTTTTTTTTATTTGTAGTGCCAAACAATCGGTTTTAAAGGAAATTAATTATAAAGCAGCAGAAAAAACAACCTTGCCGCCGGTGGGATCCGAACCCACAGCCTCCGAATATCGTGTCCGGTGCTCTTACCAACTGAGCTATGGCGACGGCTGTCCAGTCTGCTGCTTTCGTGGGTATTTATGTTTACTGTGTGTAAGCGAACCTTGAGAGTGTTCACCAGCGCAACCCTCGACCATAGCGGTGGACGTAGCACGTCCTGTAATACCGCGGGTGTGACGTAGAACGTCATTTACCGGTGAGGACAGAAACTGTGCGAGAGCCCTCTTATGCTACCTATGGCAACAAGACTGCCAGAACCGAGACCCCCGTTAAGCTATTAGCAGACAAGATAAAGGAAATGAGGGGCTCGTTTGACAAACATATTAAGGAAGCCAACAGTCACCGAAACCAAGGGGCATAGCGGAATGTTTTTAATCTTTTTTTTATTTGTAGTGCCAAACAATCGGTTTTAAAGAAATTTAATTATAAAGCAGCAGAAAAAACAACCTTGCCGCCGGTGGGATCCGAACCCACAACCTCCGAATATCGCGTCCGGTGCTCTTACCAACTGAGCTACGGCGACGGCTGTCCAATCTGCTGCTTTCGTGGGTATTTATGTTTACTGCGTGTAAGCGAACCTTGAGAGTGTTCACCAGCGCCACCCTCGACCATAGCGGTGGACGTAGCACGTCCTGTAATACCGCGAGTTTGACGTAGAACGTCATTTACCGGTGAGGACAGAAACTGCGCGAGAGCCCTCTTATGCTACCTATGGCATGAAGACTGCCAGAACCGAGACCCCCGTAAAGCTATTAGCAGACAAGGTAAAGGAAATGAGGGGCTCGTTTGACAAACATATTAAGCAAGCCAACAGTCACCGAAACCAAGGGGCATAGCGCAATGTTTTTAATCTTCTGCTGCTTTATAATTATTTTCCTTTAAAACCGAAGCTCCTCTTTGAACAGACTCGAATAACCGCAAATATTTCTCAAATCGCGAAAACTAGAACCTAAAGTCAATACTGGAGGCGAAATATCACGATTCCCTAGTATGTTTGCGACTTCATAACAAGCCACGTCATCAACACAATCAAGAGAATATGTTATATGCAGAGTAATATAGAGAAAACCGCTTAAAGCATGCAGCCATAAAGCAAGCCCTGATAATGTTATTTGCTTAGACATTAAGCGGGCCTTTGTTGAAATAGACTTTTCCAAAAATTGCAGCGCCACGCCCTCCCCTAGCGGATCCGCGCTAATCATGATGGGAGAACGGAGCGATCGCCTCCCGCGTCGGCTGCTGTCAGGCGTTTTGCTGTGTTGTGCCGCCGTTTTCTGGCGTTGTGCATCTTGTCGTGCGTGTTGTTGTTTAAAATGTAGCAGTGGACTGTAGGGGTGGTTAGCTGTTAGTCTTTCTGCAGTTATGTGGTGACTTTTGGACATTCGACATGTCTGCAAAGGAGAATCGTTGTGGCTTCCTACTATGTTTGTCAAGCGAGCCCCTCATTTCCTTTACCTTGTCTGCTAATAGCTTAACGGGGGTCTCGGTTCTGGCAGTCTTGTTGCAATAGGTAGCATAAGAGGGCTCTCGCACAGTTTTTGTCCTCACCGGTAAATGACGTTCTACGTCACACTCGCGGTATTACAGGACGTGCTACGTCGACCGCTATGGTCGAGGGTGGCGCTGGTGAACACTCTCAAGGTTCGCTTACATGCAGTAAACATAAATACCCAAGAAAGCAGCATATTGGACAGCCGTCGCCGTAGCTCAGTTGGTAAGAGCACCGGACGCGATATTCGGAGGTTGTTGGTTCGGATCCCACCGGCGGCAAGGTTGTTTTTTCTGCTGCTTTATAATTAATTTCCTTTAAAACCGATTGTTTGGGACTACAAATAAAAAAAAGATTAAAAACATTCCGCTATGCCCCTTGGTTTCGGTGACTGTTGGCTTCCTTAATATGTTTGTCAAACGAGCCCCTCATTTCCTTTATATATATATATATATATATATATATATATATATATATATATATATATATATATATATATATATATATATATATATATATATATATATATATATATATATATATATACATCCTGCATAGATTACGTGGGAACATATGACTCAGTCGCCGCAGCCTTCCTCCTGGAGTGGACGTAATTAGGCTGGTAATGACGAGTTGCAAAGGGGGTGCCCGGAGTTCAGCTGAAGATCACTCACCATATGTCAGGCACCATATATCAAAGTTGGTATATGGCGCTTTAACGTCCCAAAGCGACTCAGGCTGTGAGAGACTACGTAGTGAAGGGCTCTGGAAATTTCGACCACCTGGTGTTCTTCAACGTGCACTGATACATATATCAAAGTTACTGGCGCAGTCGGCAAGGATATTCTGTTGCTATCGGAAGGCAGCAGAGAAGGAAGAGAAGACAAAGGAGGGGCGATATTTCGGTAGGAACAAGTCACGCACCAGTGGCATGGGAGGACCAGGTGCAGGCGGCCAGAAGTGGCAGCTTTTGAGGAGACCTCCAGAAGAATGAAGGTGGCCTGCAAAGAACCTGGATGGCGAGTGGCAGCTCATCGACCGCGAGCAGCGACAGATTGTCACTACAAGCAGCGTAGGTTACAAGTAGAAAGGAAATAATAGTGAAGGGTATAGTGACAAGTTCCTGTCATAAGGAGAGAGTCAACGGACGTCGGTAGCAGCAGAGCGGCAAACGTCGAAGACGCTGAACCGCGCCCAAACACAGGATGGACCAGCAGCGTCGAGCGAGTTACTGCGGTGGTCCGCATTGAAACTGTCAGTTTTTTTTTTGGAGCAAACCTGGACTGCGCTAGGTAAACCAGTCGTCGCTTAAGCCGGAGAATGACCTTCAACGACCTTCAGCCCAAGCGCGTTAAGCCGTGTATAACCATATGGGGTACAGTTATGGTGTCGAGGCCTTGACCCCTTACTTTAAACCTTGACCTTTAGTTGACCTTTGACTTCTGACATTTGGCGATTGCTGAACTGAATTTTTAGCTCAACGCCAGCGGGAAAGATCACGAGGAGAGGCTAACGGAGAAACGGTTAATTTTGGAACCAAAGGAGGCGCGACTGAGGGAGCTCGAGGCTTAACTGCACATGCTAAATGGCCGAACGGCTCCGAGCTTCTCTGACAAACTACTACACCGTATCGGAAATCTCATCTGATGGAACATAGATACCCACGGAAGAAAAGTTATTACCAGCAGTTCGAACCAAAAGAGGATAGAGACGGAATGCAATCCAGGTAGTGTTGAACGCATTTTAACAAAGTTTTGCAAACAGAGTTTTGGGAGGATTATATGGCACCATTATTAGAAAATCCTAGTGGCAAATTAGTTAAAATTTCGAAAATGCCCAAAATGCATGCGTTATTCTTTGCGCCTTTATTGTCTCGGACTGGGTATTATGCTCGAAAATACAATGCAAAGCTAAGCTACTTATTGAAAACAGTTGAAGGGTTTCATATATTTGTAGGAGACAACATCAAATGAAGTTTGAAGATATTGACACAAAGGTTCACACTATAGGTGCACAAACAAAGCTATCTATCAGCAGATTGTTACTGTAGCTAGCTGTCCTTATAGCTCCTCTTTGAACAGACTCTAATAACCACAAATATTTCTCAAATCGCGAAAACTAGAACCTAAAGTCAATACTGGAGGCGAAATATCACGATTACCTAGTGTGTTTGCGACTTCATAACAAGCCACGTCATCAACACAATCATCAAGAGAATATGTTATATGCAGAGTAATATAGAGAAAACCGCTTAAAGCATGTAGCCATAAAGCAAGCTCTGATAATGTTATTTGCTTAGAAATTAAGTGGGCCTTTGTTGAAATTGACTTCCAAATATTGCAGCGCCACGCCCTCCCCTAGCGGATCCGCGCTAAGCATGATGGAAAAACGGAGCGATCGCCTCCCGCGTCGGCTGCTGTCAGGTGTTTTGCTGTGTTGTGCCGCCGTTTTCTGGCGTTGTGCATCTTGTCGTGCGTGTTGTTGTTTAAAATGTAGCAGTGGACTGTAGAGGTGGTTAGCTGTTAGTCTTTCTGCAGTTATGTGGTGACTTTTGGACATTCGAAATGTCTGAAAAGGAGAATCGCGGTGGCGATCAAACGTTTTGCGTGCCCGGCGGTACAACACATGAGAGGACAAAAACGTTTCACTGCACGGATTCCCCAAGGACGAGCTGAAGCAAGAAAGGATGCGCAGAATAAATGGGCAAGGCTCGGAAGGGCGGTTTACCTTGTGGAAGCCTTCAAAGCCCAACAAAATATTTGGTGCGCATTTCAACACCAGCGGGCGCAAGGGATACGTGGCGCGTCTCCCCACGATCTTTCCACACCGAGTGTATGCGGAACGGACACCTGCTGTGATTACGGGTAAGACTGCCATTCTGAGAGGAGACGGTTGTGTACTGCTAATGCTTCCTTATGTTTGCCAGGCGCTGGGAAACGACGCCGTATACAGCGCGTGGTGGCAATGTTGCAGGAGGGCGATGTCCAGGACGAACTCTGAATCTATGGCACGGTTGAAGTGGAATCTCAGCAACGTACGTAACAGCCTTTTTTCTTTCACATTTAAGCTGAATGTGCTTCGATTGTGAAAAGCGAACCAGTCGCTGCTGTAGCGGTTTATTTTTTTTTTCGCTGGAAGGAAGGGAGCGGGTTTAAGGGTCCGTAAGTGGACAGACTTGTTGAATCTTGACTAAGCATAACAGGCTCAAGCGAAAAGGGAGACACACAGAGATGGGATCTGGTAGACATTGCAAACGGCGCGTTTTCTTATCATTGTCTTTTTGTTTGTATCGGTTTCGGTGTGACGAGCAGAAGCAGTGACTTTTTTTTCGGGTGGGGGGGGGGCAGTGGGCTTTCTCGCTATGAGTGATTGTACATTTATACATCTCTTGTTGAGTTGGCTCTCCTACAGCTGTTAGTAACAAGTTCGTTTTCCAGGGAATGTTATTCCGCTCATTCAGGTTAAATTCAGGTACCGTCTTGCTGCTACTGCCATGCGATTATAAAGTATTTTCAAATTATTTATCTTTGCAGACAACCTCTCAGCTACTTCACCTGTGTTACTTCCACCTGTTTCACCGTCAAGCATCCATCCCGAGCTACCAGCAGGCAACCTCGCAGTGAAATGTTGTGTATATGTACACCAAGGCCTATTGAAAAATCAACTAAAATGGAATATATTGTGGAATTTGAAATGAGAGCACGAAGATGCAATCCTGGCATTGTGTTTCGCACCATCTGTTAAGTTTTCCTCAGTGCCTTGTCGCTGTCAATTTATTTTGCATGTTTATTTTTACTATAAATAATTTCATATAAATCTGGCTTCACTTTTCCCGCCTGCCCTTGCTATCACATAAAAACTAATAGTCAAATGTAACCTACCATATTTGTTTTAAATTGCTTCATTCCAGATTACGAACATACGTATTCCATGGGGCCAGCATCAGAGGCAGCACATCGTTACCAAGCAAGGGCTGCAGAGCTTGTGACTACGTAGGTGTCAACAGCTACAGCAAGAAAATGAAAAGCTGAGACATAATAACAGTTTCTTTGAAGAAGCAGCAAAGCTGCGTTCTTTGCTGCACAAGGAAAAGACTGAAAAGACTAGGGATAAACAGGTAACTATGGAAAGTTGTCATATTGAAGAATTAGTCAAGGATGAGAAGCAGCTTAGGTTTAATACTGGCTTCTCACTGTAGCGCTTTGAATGCTTCGTTGCATTATCAGTTCCAAGCACAGAACAACGAACTCGCCAGCTGGGCGACGACCTCTGCTTAGTGTGAAAGAGCAGCTGATTATTTGCTTGTGCAGGTTAAGAGTCGGTCTCCTAGAGCAGGATATAGCATCCATTTTGCTATGAAAATATCATTGGTGAGCGGCATATTCTCCTACCGGGTAGATTTTCTGAGTGATGTGCTAGCTCAGGTCCCAGTGTGGCCATCACGTGAAACTGTGTCATCGTATAGGCCGCAGTCTTTCGGCGCTCTCTGTCCTTCGACTCGTGTGATACTGGACTGCACAGAACTTTTTAATTAGTCCCCATCTCAGTATACCGTGAAGAGTAACACCTTCAATGCCTACAAAAGTCACAATACAGAATAAGGCCTGCTGGGGATAGCACCTATTGGGTTTACCTCCTTTGTTTCTGACCTGTCTCCTGGCAGGATATCAGACAAAGAGATTGGAAGGAAAATTGGTTTATACAATGTTCTTGAGCCCGGAGATAGCGTAGTGGCAGACACAGGGTTCCTGATTAGTGATGATCTAAATGAAATTAGTGTTAACCTAAATGTGACACCCATGCTTAATGGAAAGCAGCAGTTGACAGTCGCTGAAGAGAACATAACAAAAAAGATTGCTAATATGAGAGTACACGTTGAACGCGTCATCAGAGAAGTAAATAATATTCGCATAATGAAGAACATTTCTCCCAATCTTATGGCTCATAAACTGAACAAATTGTGGAAGATGTGGTGTTATCTACGCAATTTTATCAATGAGCCCTTACTTAATAGAGAACAGAGTACTTGAGCTACCTAACAAAGTAGCACAAGTATTCCTCTGCACTAAATAACAGTCACCGTTTTCAGAATATATCAAGTGCTTGTAGTGCAGTTCATGAATATCACAGTCGACATCCGACAATTTGCATTGACAGATACCAAAATTGTTTAATATTATGAGGAGTTAACTTAAGGGGGCCTTGAAAACAAAATTGGCAGGAACAAAGTGCGAGTTTATGCATTGTTTTGAAAATAGTGATTGCTCACTACAATGTATAAACCATATGCTGCAGGTAAGCAATATGCGCATTTCTCAGAATGAAATCTATTTAACACTGTCCGTACCCACAATACTTTCTTCCACCACAATTTTCGTCATTCCTTAAGCTCTTCATAATAATTTGTATCTTACTTTTGTTTGCATTTCACAGAAGCATAGCTAAACAATGACCTTCCTTGTTTTCCTTATCTGTTTGTTGCTTCAGTTAGCGAAACTTAACAGAATATTATCACATCATTATGAATATCATCTATTTCAAGCCCTGAAGATGGCCCACCTGTCTGTCGGCAGAATGGTCATCAAAGCAGCAAATTTTTTTGGTGATGCTGTTTCAAACAAGTTCATGGGCATAGTCACTTAATTAGTTTGGCCATCACTTCGTTTCCTTGAGCCCACAAACCAGCCGATTCTTGAGAATGGTACCCAGAATATGTGCCAGAAGAGGATGCTAGCAAGTAGCAAATAAAAAATATTGGTTCTGAAAGGCCAGTCATCCCAAAGCTGTCTATTTCACTTTATTACACTTCAATACTACATTTAAAAAACTAAAAATATTCAAATAAAGGACAAAAGGCACCATATGTTTCAGAAAATGTGTCAGTTTGCATGTTCTACTATAGGGGAAATGAACAGCTGCTGCTGTGCAGCACTCGTTGGAAAAAGCTTTAATTCTCAACACATCATTGGAAAGTGCAAGGAATCTGAACTCTTAGTATAACTAACATATTGCATGAATACTGTTGACGTTTTAACGGTTGCACTCCTTTTACAGGTCTAAAATGACTAAACAACAAAACAGCCCCACAATTATCTCAGACTGCCCACTGTTATTGTGGGAGTGCTTTTGTGCTGTACTGAAACAATATGCACAAAATATTAAAATGAAGCATATGTGGGTAGAAGTGAAGAACATTGCAATGAAATAATTGCTATCACTATGTATTGGATATAAATAAGGAATCTGAGCATTGAACATAACTACGTTGAGCACGTAATTTGATGAAAGTTTTATGCTTATCAGAGCTCTAAAATGATTAGCGAAAAGAAATTGCACCTTTTGTCTGTCACTCAGTATCTCAAGTTTTGTACATTGTTACACAACGCGTTAGTGTACTGCACAGAAAAAATACACAATAAAAACAATGTGGTACAAGAGGAGAACAATGCAAGGATAAATTTTCAAAAACAGATATTGTAATTGAACGATACGTGCAGGAGTGTAAACGCTACTATATTACCTCTGTGGAAAATTTAAAAACAAAATGCACACACAGCTCTTGTTCGTCTTATTCCAACTGCAAAAATACAGTCTTTTGGCTGTTTACATGGGTTAATCAGAAGAAGGATTGAGATCTAGAGGCCTTTTAATAAAAACTGCTCACCGCCATAGCTAAACTGTCATTGTGCACATACATTAGGGAAGTAGTGTGACTTCCGCGTGTTAAAAAATCTCCTGCTGTGCGATGTGAGCGCATGTTAAAAAACCATAATTGGTCTGAATTAATCTGGCGCCCTCCACTACGCTGTCCCGCAATGCTAATATTCCCACTTTGGGACTATTAAACAACTGTCAACTATTTTCTTCCATGTGTTCGAACAGATCGAGAAGTACCCATTGTGGGAACGAGGAGGTTAATGAAAAAAAATCTTGACTGCGTGCACTTTGTGTTAATTTCAATATGAAAGAACGTGGCACTGATTATAGTCTCGGTAAAACTATGATGCAGTTTGAATGGCATTTCTCAGAAGTTCTGCTCGGTCTCTAGCAGCTGAAAGTCTTCACTTCCTGAAGGCCAAAGCTGTCACCATCTTTCACTGCTCTCTCTGGTGAGGCGCCTGTCAGAAGCTAGCGCCACACTGCGGCGGGCGAAGACGCTCAAGGGGAAGAAAAAGAAGGAGACGCGGCGAAGAGCGCGTGGAAGGGAGAACAATTGGAACGCGGTCGGCGACGCACGTGGGGAAGATCTGCTGGCTCCCCGAATTTCCAGACTTGTGCCTTAGCCGCAGACGTCCGGGCTACCAGATCTGGACAGCCGTCGTCGAGGGCCAGGCCCACCAGACCTAGGCACCGCGGTTCCCTTCTTGCGCGGCAGCTTCAGAACACGGAACGCTTGGTCTTCTCCGCTGCTTCCCGGACTAACAGACCTAGGGGCCGCCTTTCTATCCACCACGACATCCCCGGATTACCGGACTTGGGCGCTGCCTTTCTATCCACCACGGCATCCCCGGATTACCAGACCTGGGGGCTGCCTTTCTCTCCACCACGGCGTGCCCGGACTACCTGACCCTGTCGTCCACCAGAGCGTCGACCTGAGGGCTTGATTGCGCCAACGCCCCGCCACACCTCCTCGCCCGACGCATCACCTTCACAGAGCACACTCAGGACGATGAACATTCCAACGAACGTTGAGTGAACGCTTCCTCTTTGTCCTTCTACCTTTCCTTTGTCTGTCGCGAGTGTTCTCTTTGTCAGCTTTCCTGTTTATGTGTTTTACCTCCTTTTCTCTTAGTTCCTCACAATAGAGTTTCCTTTTTTCCCACATGCCGCCTGGATTTATTTCTTCGACCTTTTACGCTGAGATATTGTGAACCTGCAGTCCTCCTTCCCATCACATATTTGGAGTCCGCGACAGGATCCGGCGCGTTTGATGTTTTTTTTCCCTGCGATCAGCGAAATTTTTTTCTTCAGCATGAGTGCGTCAGAGTTGGTTGCTTTAGGCGAGCGCATGAGCTTGCATGACGTCGAGTTACGCGCATGGGTGGAGGAAGAGCTACGTAAGGTGCGCGAAGAAAGAGCGGCTGAGCGTGAAGCCACAAAGGAGCGTGTGGCATTAGAGGCTCAGATTTCTGAGTTACGAGTGAGGCTTATGGCGGGCGGTGAGCAACTTGCAGATGCTGAACCAAGCGTTCCCAGGGCTGTATCGTTTGGGGCCATCAACCCTCATGGGCTCATTCCTGTTTTCAATGAAGGGCGCGATGATCTTGACGCGTACCTCAAGAGATTTGAGCACGTGGCCACTGGTCAAGGTTGGCCAAGAGACAAGTGGGCCACGGCGTTAAGCCTATGCTTGGGGGCAGAAGCTCTTCGGGTGTTCGGAAGGTTATCGCCAGAAGACTCTCTAGATTACACCAAAGCTAAGCTAGCGCTCCTGCAACGGTTCCGTTTCACCGCGGAAGGGTACCGCGAAACATTTCGCCACAGTAAGCCCCACGACGGCGAGACTGGTAGGCAGTACGCTACGAGACTGTTTAGTTTTTTTGATCGTTGGGTGGAAATGAGTGGTCGTGGCAAAACATTCGAGGAGGTTCGCGACATGATTGTCGCCGAAGAATTTCTTAACAACTGCCACGTGAGGCTTGCGATATTCATTCGTGAACCGGACTGTAAGACAGTCGACGAGATCACAGTAGCTGCGGATTATTCTATGGAGGCTCAGCGGCAAATTAATTTGCTCATTTTCAAGGAGAAGGTGGAACACAACAGCCGGACGTCGAGGGACAGTACTCCGGGATCCAAGACACAGGTGCGATGCTTTCTGTGCGATAAGGCGGGACACAAAGCTTCGGCTTGCAGGACGCGTCCGAAACAACCGTACTGCATGGTCTGCCGCAAGCAAGGGCACGATGCACAGTCTTGCCGGCGCAAGAACCCAGGAGACCGCGAGGTGTCAGCCTGTTGTATGCATCTTTCCAGGCCCTTGGTTGAAGTTTGGCCTGATGTCGCCAGTGTGGATGTGGGTTACCGGCCAGCTAGATTCAGTGTCACCATGCCTTTGCAGGCAGGCGAGCTGTTTGGGCAGCCGGTTTCTGTTTTGCGTGATACCGGCACTAACAGTATCGTGGTGCGGAGGGACCTGGTTCCCGAAGCAGCTCTTACGGGAGATAGCGCTACTCTACTCCTGGCGGATGACAGTAGTTTGAAGGTCCCAGAGGCGGAGGTTCTCATCTCGTCGCCATATTTCACGGGCAAATCCATCGCTCGGTGCTTGGAGACCCCACTGTACGACGTCATCATTGGGAACGTGCCAGGCGCTAAGGTGCCATTTTCCATCAACGGGACGGGGCCGCCATGACATCTGAATGTCCCTGAGGGGACGGGAGAGACTGAAGACTCTGCCATGCTGGCAACGGCGACGGTTGCTCCGGCGCACAGGGATGAATCCCTCAATGCGTGAGATGTGTCCAGTCCCACCTTCCGAAAGAAACAAGAGGACACCACACTGGATGTGTGTCGGAGCAAAATTGGCAAGACTTATCCAAGCAGGAACAACAGCGCCTATACGTTTCATTTCGAGGGCGGAATTTTATTCCGTTCGTTCCAGTGTTGTTCAGGAAAACAATACAGCAGGCCGTGGTACCACAAAATTTGCGTAATCAAGTCCTAGCACTTGCGCATGAAAGTGCTCTCTCCAGCCATCAGGGCATCCGCAAGACCACTGAAAGGGTGCTCGGTGAGTTTTATTGGCCAGGAGTGCAGGCGAATATCAAGAGGTTCGTAAGGTCTTGCGATGCATGCCAACGGACACTGCCCAAAGGGAAGGTAAGGAGAGCCCCACTGGGTCGTCTACCGCTCATTGATACACCATTTGAGCGAGTGGCTGTAGACCTGATTGGACCGTTGCACCTCACTTCATCCAAGGGAAAATGCTATATACTTACGTTGGTGGACTTTGCAACACGATATCCCGACGCGATACCTCTCCCTGCGATCGACTCGACCACGGTGGCAGAGGGTCTTCTGGAAATATTCTCACGGATTGGCTTTCCAAGGGAGGTCCTCTGTGATCGAGCATCGAGCTTTTCGTCTTCGTTAATGAGGGAAGTTAATGGAATGCTTACAATCAGGCATCTGTCTTCCACACCATACCACCCTATGTGTAATGGCTTGGTGGAGCGATTCAACGGGACGTTAAAGAGCATGCTCCGCAAGTTGTCTCAAGAACAGCCCAAAGCTTGGGACCGTTACCTCGCGCCTCTGCTCTTTGCGTACCGGGAGGCACCGCAGGCTAGCCTGGGCTTTTCCCCGTTTGAATTAATTTACGGCCGACAAGTTCGAGGACCTCTGACGATTCTCAAGGAGCTCACGACCGCGGGCCAGCTAAGCGAGTCAGCGAGAACCACACATGGCTACGTGCTGGACTTGAGAGCGAGGCTAGAAGAGACGTTGGGACTTGCGCATGACAACTTGGCGAAGACACAGAAGTCGCAAAAACTATATTATGACAGGCGCACTCCCCGCCGGCAGCTTCGCGTTGGAGATCGCGCGCTGGTTCTTTTGCCTACGTCGCAAAATAATTTGCTAATACATTGGAAAGGCCCCTTTATTGTGACCGGCAGAAAGAACGACTTTGATTACTGGCTTGAGGTCGGCCACGCGAAAAAACTATTTCATATCAATATGCTAAAAAAGTATGAAGAGCGTCACCCGGTGACGGTTCTCCAAGCGTCGTCATTCGTCGTCGTGGAAGAGGTTGAGTCGGAGCAACCTATACCTACCTTCGCTGCGAAGCCGGGTGTCGGCATTGAAGCCATCAAAAGGTCTAATGCGTAAGACAGTTCCCAGGCGGCCCAGCTGGACTCGCTGCTGGCTTCGCACGGTGACATATTCTCGGAGGTTCCAGGGCGGACCAACCTTCTTCAATGCCGCTTGGACCTGAAGACAAAGGAACCTATCTATACTCCTCATTACCCGCTACCGTTTGCCATGAGGGATGTGGTGGAAAAGGAATTTAGTGACATGTTAGCGCCGGGGGTCATTGAACGCTCCCACTCACCAAACAATTCACCTTTGGTCCTTGTGAAGAAGCCGGATAACACATACCGCACTTGTGTCGACTTTCAGCGTATCAACAGTATGCTCGTCGCCGACGCCTAACCCATCTCGAGGACGGACATTATGATCGCGGAGGTTGGCACTAAGAACTACTTCTCGAAGCTGGAGCTCACAAAGGGTTACTGGCAGGTTCCTATCGACGAAACATCTCGACCTATTACTGCCTTTTCGACTCAGTCAGGATACTACCAATTCCGGTATATGCCTTTTGGGATCAAGACCGCGTCTGCTATCTTCACTCGCCTTATGAGATCACTCCTAGTAGGTCTTCCAGATGTAGTTCATTATACAGATGACGTCCTAGTCGCAACCGCCACTTGGGTGCAACACTTGCGCACCTTGACAGAGTTGTTTCGGCGCATTCGAGCGGCTGGTCTTACAGTCAAGCCTCAGAAATGCGAGATTGGTGCGACCCGCGTTATTTTTCTGGGGCATACGTTGGGTGATGGAGCTATCCAGCCGGTAGATGCTATCGTGGCAAAACTGCAACTTGCCGCGAGACCCGAAACAAAGAAAGGAAGTTCGGTCCTTCCTCGGTTTGGCTGGCTACTACCGCAGTCTCATTCCCCACTATGCTGATCTCGCTCAGCCTTTAGTCGAGTTAACGCGGAAGACGGAAGGCAACCGTGCACATCGTGAGGCACATGCCTCACAAAGTTCAAATCAGATAACTTTAACGCGCGCATGTTCCCATGCTTTGTCCCAGTCGCCCAGGCTCTTGGCTTTCCAGTGCACGAAGCAGTGTCCTTATTATAAGCTTGTCCAGAACAGACCACAATAGGGCTGCCACATGTTTGCACACTCCTGATGCTCCTGCACAGCAGTCGCAACATCCTTTCCTCACGAGCCCGTCATATGTAATTGCTGCAGCTACCTTGTACCGTTTTGACACTGAAAATGATGCCTCGACCGTCGCTTAGAGGTACACCTGCCCACCAGCTTCGCAGAGAAGTGCATCGTGAACCTTCCCAGCTTTAAACAGCCTATTGCCGGCAATACAATGTTTGGAAGCAGATAGAGCCCTCTCGTGCTGCAAACTGGGGTCCTCCGCAAAACTTCTGTACAGGTCTTTCAGCTGCTTAATCCACGATCTTTTCGGGAGACTCAATGAATGTGCCCGAACATTTTCCACGGCTTGCAGTGGTTCCTGGAACATAGACAAATCAATGATAACTTCTTGGTGTAACCATTTGATTACTGTAAACATAGATATCAAGGCTTTTTGCAACTAAAATAAATCACTGATGAGCAATGAAAATTTCTGGCAAAGCTCTACGACGGGAGGCAGTAATAAATGTACTCAAGAAAATCAGAGAAGTGAATAAATGTTGCGTCCCATTGAAAACCTACGACGTTAGCACAAAATTTCATCAGTAGTTCTCGTACTTTCAATGCTGCTGCACTTGTAAAGAAACATTTTACTTCACTACCGACTACCAGACACGAAGCGCGAAGAAAACTGTCTTTACATTTATAGAACGAGAAGCTTAACAATTTAATATTGTTCTTTGTAAGGAAAGGTAACTTCTATTAATAATTGCAAAACTGGTGTCTGAACATTTTCACTGAAAATTGATTTCTGCGCTCGTTCTCGGTTTGAAAATTCACATCGTGCTCGGCTCACGATAGCATTCCAAGAGCCACTGTCTGGGCAGTGGCACTTTTCATGCAAGCATCGCACTTGTATAATCGCAGCGCGATGTCACGAACACGGAGAGAAGCGCAGTTTTTGCATGTTCCAAAAATGTCCGCCCAACCTTCCTAACCTTCTACTTTAATCGTACGTAACATGCAAATGAGCGCGATATTATGCTGCATCACATCTCACACCGAAGTTGTGGCTGAAGAATTGGCGGCGAAACCTTCGCCTTCCTCTTGAAGGACACTTATTCACGTCGGAAAAGATAGTAGTGTAGTCAGAACGCATGGCAGCAACGTTGCACGTTTATTCAGTTGCTGCTTAAGTGGAAACACGACCGTGAACGATCAGTACAAGCCCAAGCTGTCTCATGACTTGTCAACAGCAGCAGCAACAGAAAATAGGCCTGTAAGCTGTAGCACGCACCAAACGAAAAGGTCACACCTATTTCGAAGTAGACATTTATTCCCCTATCTTACCGGTACTCACCTACGGGGGCAGAAACGTGGAGGCCAACGAAAAGAGTTCAGCTTAAGTTAAGGACAACGCAGCGAGCCATTGAAAGAAAAACGATAGGTGTGACGTTAAGAGACCGGAAACGGGCAGAGTGGGGTGAGGGAACAAACGCGGGTTAATGACACCCTAGTCGAAATTAAGAGGAAGAAATTGTCTTGTGCAGGGCATGTAATGCAAAGGCAAGATAACCACTGGTCCTTAAGGGTAACGGAGTGGATTCCAAGCGAAAGTAAGCGTAGCAAGGGACGGAAGAAGGTTAGGTGGGCGGATGAGGCAAAGGGTGGATGACGCTGGCAAAAGACAGGATTAATTGGAGAGACATAAGAGAGACATTTGCCCTGCAATGGGTGTAATAAGGCTGATAATAATGATGATTTATTCCCCGTGCACAGCAGCGGGACGCGGAGCAATGCACAAGTGTGCGGCGAGGGCTCGACGTATACATGCAGTGGGCGAACGCCGGTCTTTGCGTCTACTTACTGCGCTCGGCTGGTGATTCATGGCCGCAGAACGCAACATCCAACGGTGTCATGCGATGAAAAGGAACACCAGACGCAACAGGAAGACCAAGAAACAGCGATGACGACGAGATGGCAGATAAAAGCTTTCCGGGGGCCGGGCGCAGTCGGAGAGGCGGACGGAAAGGCGCGAGCAGACGCGAGCGCGGCGCTCCGTTTTCCCAGTGTGCTTCGCGCGGCAGCTTGGTGGCGTGGCGGAATTTGTTAAAAGGTCCACTGGTCTTCAAGTTTCACTTGGTTCATCCTGTCAAAGATGGCTTGACAAAACGCTGCGCAAATCACAGCTGGAAAGTATACAAGATCAAAGGACGCAGGTGTCAGCCGGTTTGAAATGTCATCGCAAATGTCATAAGTACTAGAACGAAAGAGAAGAAACAAAATGTTGCTCGGAAACATCACGTGCGATAACTACATGTGTTTCTAAATCTATATAGTCCACATACAATCTTCCACATACAAGCATTAAAGAAATGCGCCATAGTAATGTACATGATGACAATGCAACACTCCACTACTTTGTGTATTATAATCATACCAATGGAAAGCTAAATATCTACATTTATAGCAATGTGGCAAGGCGAGGCTTGCAACAGAGACATCAATAATTTAACATAATTTAATCAATATATTCTTCGGCGTTATCTAGGGTGCGGCAAAAAGCACGAGTCGCTTTGGGACGTTAACCCGTAAACCTCAGTGAGCCCTCTGGTCGTACTGGACGGTGGGCAATCCGTTCTTAAGAGTTTGATTGCACAGTTTCCTACAAAAGTCAACTCGGGCACGCAGACGCCGACTGTCTCATTCAGTTGTCGTTTGCACAAGGAACTGTGACAGCGACAAGTTTGACCTCCATATCGCTTCTAGGGTACCTTAATTCCCTGACGCTGGTACATTGCGCGATGAACAATGGAACCACCAGTCTCAAGCCATTCTATACTGCAGCGGGGCTAGCTTCATGTTCACATCTTCCAATAAGCGGTCCATTTCTAGCGACCTCGTGCCAAAGCGGTGGAGTGGACTGCAGGGTGCATAATATCCGATATAAAGGCAGTGGTTACTGCTCCTGTGCTAGAAATCGACATGTTCTTCGAATCTACTACAAGGAAAGAGAACTACCTGGGAGATGAAAACCCTTGTAACAGTGGTAGTGAAAGGAGCATCCCTGGGGAATGCCGCGATGGCGTAGACAACGCAATGATTTCGAGCGCCAAGTTGGGTCTACTCCGTTAATGTTCTTCGAAGAGGATGACGACTGTAAGGAAGAATTCTGTGCAGTTCGAGAGATGAGTTTGGTACTGCAACCGTCCCAAACAGCCGGCAGTGAAGTTGACTGGTCGCATTCAGATGAGCGTTCTGACGTCGAGTTGAAAATGCGCGCGAAGAACCTGGATGACTCTGAAATTTCTTCTAAGTGCGACGAGCTCGAGGGCACAGATGCGGTGACCGACTGATCAAGCGAGGCATCTGTTTCATTAGATGGCCGCAGGCGAAGATTTCTAGAAGCCACAAAGAGAAAATCTGTCAGGCAAGTCGCGTGAAGAGGCGGACGCCGATCGCAAGGACAGCGCAGACGAGGAGACGCAATTGTCCCAACTTAACGCAGGTGTCCCGAAGTGGGGCCGTCATCTTTGGCGCGCAAAACAGGGAGCATAGGCTCTCAGACACCACCAAAAGAAAGCGCAGACCTGCGGAAGGGTAGACTTAGCTTGCACAAAAGACCATGTCGTACACAGATTGCAATGGAAGCTGTGGTTGCTCCCGCAGTTGTAAAGAATTGCTTGAGACTGGTGGTTCCGTTGCTCGTCGCGGAATGTACCTGCATCAGGGACTTAAGGTACCTTAGAAGCGATGTAGAGGTCAAACTTGTCGGTGTCACGATTCCTTGTGGCAAACAACCGAATGAGACAGTCGGCGTCTGCGTGCCCGAGTTGGTTTTTGTAGGAAACTGCGCAATCAGGCTCTTAAAAATGAAATGTACGCCGTGCAGTACGGCCTGAGGGCTCACTGAGGTTTATGTGTGAACGTCCCTAAGCGACTCATGCTGTTTGCCGCGCCCTAGTTAACGGCGCCGGATAAATTGTACCAATTATGTTGAATTACTGATGTCTCTTGTGCAAGCCACGACTTGCCACATTGCTATAAATGTAGACATTTAGCGTTTCCTTGCTATGAATATTACAATTCAAATCGTAGATTGTTGCAGCGCCATATTGTACATTATAACTTCGCCTTCTTTTAATGCTTGTATCTATATCTCTATTACATTTTGGTTAATATTCAACTTATAATATTATAACGATTTACCAAATTATACAGTTTTGCTCGTGATGCTTCAGAGGAATATTTTGGTTCTTCTCTTTCGTTGAAGTACTTGTGACGTTTGCGATGACATTTCAAACCTGCTGAAACCTGCGAACTTTGATATTGTATAGTTTGCAGCTGCGATTTGCGCATAGTTTTCAATTCCATATTTGATAAAATAAAAAGAAGGAAACTTGAAGATCAATTTCAACAAAAGTCTACTCGATGTCTAAGCAAATAATATTACCAAAGCTTGCTTTATGGCTACATGCTTTTAGCAGTTTTCTTTATCTTACTCTGCTTAGAATATACTTCTTTTGATTGATGTGTTCATAACATGCATGTTATGATGTCGAAAACATTCGAGGCAGCGTGACATTTCGGTTAGAGTAATGGTTTTAGGTTTTCGTTTTCGTGGTTTCAGAAACAGTTGTGGTTCTTCGTGTCGTTTCAAAGAGAAGCTACAAGGCCTGCAAGCTACTTTGACAATGTGCTGATGAATAGCGTTGTTTGTGCACTTTTCGTGCGCACATTTGTCTGAATATCTTCAAACGTCTGTTGCTTTTGTCGCCGAAAAATATATCCCACCCTGAAATTGTTCCTAATAAGGCGCTTTGTATTGCGTCTTCGAGTACAATACCCTGTCCGAGGCAATAAAGGTGCAAAGAATAACGCCTGTGTTTCGGGCATTTTTGACACTCTACTTTATTTTTCACAACAATTTTCTAATAATACTTGTATATAATCCTCCCAAAACTCTGTTTGAAAAACTGTGTTAAAATACGTGCACTGCTACATGGATTGCATTCTGTGGCTACCCTATTTTGGTTCTGTATACTGGTAACAACTTTTTTACTTTGCTGGGTTTCGATGTCCCATAATATAATTGTTACGATATGCTGTAATATGTTATGGACGCTATCCTCTTCAAGAAGGCTTCGGCTCGAGATTTGTTTTTAGATATTGTGAGGTATATTTCTTCCATATAATTGTTACTCCAACCCCCTGTATACGTATTCTCATCATATTAAGAAAGTTGCAAGCAGATATGATGGTAAGGTGCTCTTCTCCGCCCCAATCAAGCTATCAAAAATTTGTCCAAAGATGGTTATTAAGAAAAAGCCGATTTGAACTATAAACCACCAACTTCGTTTCACCCGTTGCACTACTACGGCAGTGTACAGTATTGCGCTCACTTATAATAGAGAGTACATTGGTCAAATGGGACGCTGTTTTAATGAGAGAGCTAGGGAGCATTACAATCTGGTGAATGAAGGGAAGAGTGGTCATCTTGCTACTTGCTATCCACTGCCAGGATTGTAAATGTAAACCCATTTTCCGGAAAACTAAATTTCTTGGGCGTGGAAAGGATCGGATGGAAAGAGAGATTACAGAAGCATATCACATCAGAACGGCAGGTGGTCAGTGTGTCAGCACCGCTTCCATGTCTCCTCTTGATAATGAAATGGCGTTTTTAGATCTATGTGGTTGATTGCCACGAGGCGATAGTAGCGCTGTACTTAAGCTTTGGTCTTCTCAATAAAGATCAGTTGGAAGTGCAGCATTCGCCCTGACGTATGTGTGTCTATTTCGTCCACGTTTTTTCGTGCTATTACGTTTTTTCAAGATTAATTTCAAGCAATCCCTGTGTTGTATGTTCAAGTGTTTTATTTGACCAAAGCGTGCTTGTGCTGCGCGTGCATCTGCTTTTTCATTACCAACTATTCTGGCATAGAAATATGTCTTTAAAAAAGAGGAATGTGTGAAAATAAGATACTACTCAGGAATGTGGCGCGTCGCTGGCATTGACCTTCTGATTTGCCACTCTACTCTGGTTCCTTTCACCCCGAATAATCTTTTGTTCGCTTTGCCATTAACACGCATCCGATGCACTCTTCGCTTAGGTCGCTGCCGTTCAACCTGAATTCTTAATGATAATAAAAGCTTCAAAGCATATACAGCAGTATCGACCTTTTATGGAACGCAGGAAAGCTGGAAAAGCTTGAAATTGATTGCAAGTAGCAAATTAGATGCAGTCCGGTGATAAGGGGAAAAAAACTGACATATTCATCCTTTGAAAGGAAACGAATTTTATTTGCCCTCAGAAAAAGAAAAGGGCATCTCTCTTCTTTATCCTCATCTGGTCAAAGGCACCATTTTGTAGAAGGTTCTGCCTGTGTTCAAGCCACAAGTAGCATATGAGCGCTTTCGCAGCGCAGAAACCGAGTTCCCATTCAATTACATTTCGCATGACACATGCGGTGTCAAAAATTGTCCCACTACATTCGCTGCAGTTAAAAGCGGCACTGAAGAACACTGGCGAGGTTAGCGCAAACGTAACTAGGCCAAGCCTAATACGAGATGTGGAAACAGTCACCAGAACCCATAAATTAGAGCACATTACACAATGTCCAAGGTCGCATGACAGGATATCACTAGCAGCATTTGGATGTTTTTTTTTGCATTTTTTGAAGACTTATATTGTATTGAAATGATCCTGCGATATATTTCTCACTATGTCTATATTCACCCCCAAAAAAGCAAATTTCCGCCTCTGCTCCCTCGGGTTCTAAGGCCCCAAGTCTCTTTGGTATCGATCCTCAAACTACAATTGGTACATTACTAAATCCGCACAAATATGACATATATTTTATCAAATTACCAGATAAGTGGCGAATGAAGGAGCCTGCTTGGAGCCCCATTTTGGCAAAATTTTGGGTTGAACTTCACTAGCAGTTAATTAACTTTTAAGCGCATCTCTCCTGCACTTCATAAACGTAGTATACAGCATAGGCAGCCTGTGAGTGATAAAATAGGACGATGAAAAAACTCAAGAGGAGCTTGAGCTCCGCTTTAAGGATATGACGCGACAGCTTTAGGGGCTCCTTTCAGCGACTTATGGTCCACTTCAAGTATGACTTGGCAGACATGAATACTGTTCTATTCTTCCACCACCGTATAACACTTAACCTACCCTGAAGACTACAATGCGGTATCACTTGAGATTCCTCGTGCCGAAATACTCCTGCTCTGCTGTCAAGACTCTCACTACATGGCCAAACACCGGGTGTTGCACTGAAGGTGTTCTGCACTTAAAGAAAAGTATTTTTGAAGCGCGATTTTCAGCGGCAAACCATTCTCTCGGTGTAGCGCATTACATCCCAGACATGCTAAGTAGTAGGCGGGTTACTAATATTGAACGGTTAATATTTTAGCCACTACTTGAAGTCTCCATAATTATTCAGAGGCGTGTAGCCCAACTGTAAAAAATGTCCGTATAAGTTTCCTAAATTTCGCAGGCGCACGTACCCTCGTCGTGGTTCCCCGAGAAATTTTGGCTTTTTCTACGAGCTACGTGCACTAGAATCTTTCTCTGAGAACGTTACGAAAGCGGATTTTATTATTGCAACAGGCAGGCAAAATTTTTAGGGCGACAGCGCCAAAAGCAACCGTATTTTTGAAATTCTAACACCTTATAGCATCAGCTTATAACTGAATTATTTGCCATGTTCTACACGTGAGGCAGCGAGTGATGTATTTGGGCGACTCTGCAAAAAACATTACGAGGTCGTTATTACCTCCCATGCTCTTTAATTCGTTCGGAAAGTTTTCTTGCCAATAGGGCAAATAAATGACGGGTTCCCATTGTCTTGGGCAGTTAAGAAATTTTTTGACTGCTGAAAATTTGTTGTATTAACATTCTAATTAGCACAGCTTACGGAGGTACATACAATTTATAAATTTCCACCAAATATGTTCAACTCTGAGCACTGCATGAATATCACTACACTTTATATTGACATTTGAAAAAGGTTTTCTTGGATATTTTAGCGTTTAAACCTTCTCATGCGGTACCATTCGCTGCCCAAGCCTACACTATTAATGTCGTTCTTCAGTCAGGAGGTTGATTTCTCAACTTTAAAGCACAAAACACATTTTATTTTTTGCCGGCAAATTAAATAAGCATCACCCGGGCACCATCGCAAATCCGACGACAGATCAAAAAACAATCCGCCTCGAGGCCTTGTTTTCTGAAAAGGTCCAAACAGCTTCCCGAAGAGCAATTGCCCTGTCACCGGGGGCGACTCTTGCAATATTCGAATAAACGAAACATATAGCGCTAAGAAACCAGGACGAAAAAAGAAAGAGACACCACGAGCGCTAACTTTCAACTGAAGTTTAGTCATCCCATGTGAAGTTCTTCACAGGCTGAATATCGCAAAAAAACTACGAGGCTATCATGCCGTGGGCCACCACATAACACACACTTACCTTTTATTTACGTCATCAAGAAAATCAATTTCTTTCTTTCAGAACGAGATAGATGCTCCACTAACACATTTATCTTTCATTTTTCGTATCTGTCTGGCTTCTACAATCTCACGTGTTAGATGCTGTTGATTTTAACTTATGATTCAGCATACTTTGAAACCTGGATGGCACCCCAAAGGCTTGAAATTCAAACAGTGTTCGGCAAGGTTTCCTTTGCCGTTCTCCGAGTTCCTATTACGTCCTCGGAGTCTTTCATTAACACACCTACCGGTCTGACCAATGTAATATTTTCCACATGACAAGGGCTGGGAATATACGACGCCTTCTGCTCATTCTACACGTTTCTTTTGGCGCTTTATTGTGCACGTTTTTTTTTTTTAACCGCAAAGAGATCGGTCATCCTACTAAGTTTTGCCAGTTTATCGGGTACTGAAAACATTACTTTCACTTGTGCACGCTGCCCGATTTTTTTTTTTAGGTTACGCGAAATCTTGTGGCCATACGGAAGCATCGCTACTCGTTTATATTTCTCGGGCGGACATTGACCTCGTGAGTGTTTACTTCCGATCAAACTTTCGGCTACTGCTACCAGGAGTGCACTAGGATAGCCTGCTTCTTGTAACCATTCAACCTGGTGGCAGAAACTATTGCTCATCATGTGCTGGCATGACTTGTCCAACGCTTTCTTAAAGGTGGTTTTGATTATGCTTCGCTTGACTAGTTTTGAATGAGCTGAAGTGTGCTGAAGTAATAGTTTGTTAGTCCTAGGTGCATAGCTCCAGCATGCGCGATCTTCTGCAAATGTTAACTTAATGTCCGAAAACGAATTTCATAGTTGGGTGTTATTTCATTCGTCAGCTGAAGCGGGTTTAAACATTCTTTGAATACTGAGATTATCTCGGAGCTTGCGTTCCGAAGGTCGTCCATGGTACCGTCGATAACGACCAGAAAATAATCAACATATCGAAACACACATTTTACTCTTGTACACTTAAGGCGATCATCAAGAGTCCTGTCAAGATGAGATAAGAACAGATTGCTTAGTACTGGTGTCAAGCGAGACCCGGTACATATACCCTCCTTTTGAAGGTAGGGTTTTGCCTGTCAGTTAATAAATGTGGACCGGAGAAACAGTAGCCTTTCCCGAAAGCATAAGGGATGTTCTAGTGCTTGGTCCGAAGTTCGCCGTGGAAGCAAGGAAATTACCCCAGGAGCTGCTAACCCTTGTCCGTACAGTATCCCGGCATGCCCCTGCAGAACAAGTGAACCGCTGCGTCGCCGAAGGGATGAATGCCTTGTCGAGGTGTAAGCAGTCAACATCGAAAATTTCTCTACGAAACATAGCAGAGTACCTAGTGCAACATACGTTGGTGGACCTTTGAAACTTGGAAAGAATCCACCTTGGCGCAAGTAGAACCTTGGCGCCTGTCCGTTGTCTCCTTGTCTTTCTTTTGTGTGTGTGGTTTTACTTGCGCCAAGGTGGATTCTTTCCAAGTTTCAAAGATGCTTAACCAACTTGCCCAGCAACATGCCTTACTGATACGTTGGTGGCGTGGCGAGGTGGCACATACGTCCAGCGGTCCGGCATATGCATAGGCTCAAGCGTAGCACCTCTTCTGAGCAATATATATTTAAGCACAGTACACAGGTCACTGGAAAAAGAACTCAAGGATTGTACTTCGAGCATCCTTAGATATGTGGATGACTATCATGTGGCACTACCGACGGAAGCCAGCCCCCAAGTGGTGAATGACATCATGAAAGAATTTTCATGCACGGCACCTGAACTTTGGTTCACTTATGAGATGCCTTCTGAAGACCACCTGCAGTTTTTGGACTTGAAGTTTAAGTTTCATAGGAACCATCTTTGTTGGCGCTACGTCCCAAGAAGGCAAAAGCCACTTCTCGATTTTGACTCGAATCATTCCAAGCTTTTCAAGAATGGGATCGCCATGGCGTACCTGGGAGCGGCCATTAGGAAGTCGTTCTTGCATGAAGTTGGTTTAAGCTTGGACACACAATGGTCTCGTTGCAGAGCGGCAGGTTTTCCGGAAAGTGTACTAGTGTCTGCGTGCAACAGGCTACTCCGGAAATTGAAAGCAAAGAAAGAAGAAATAGGAGCTGAAGGACGCAAATGCAGTAAGAACAAAGGGGCGGTGATCCCATATGTTCATCGCCTATCGCACAGATGGAAGAAGATAGCGGAGAATTTTGGTGGCAAGATCCTGTTTTCTGCGCCAAACAAATTGAGCAAGATTCCGGCGTTAGTGAAACGCAAGAAAGAAATTGGTAACACCAAAGAAGGATGTGGAGTTCTTCATGGAACTCAGTTTGTGCAGTGCAGCATTGGAGTGGTTTACAGGATTCCGTTCCCGTGCGGCCATTTCTACGTGGGCCAAACAGGCAGGTGCCTCAATGATCGCCTGTTGGAATATGCTGATTCTTTGGGAGGCTCTTGTTCATCAAAGTTGGTTGCACATTGCAAATCCTGCCTGTGCACACCGTACTTTGACAACACTGTGGTTCTGTATCATCATAACGAGCAACTAATACGAGAAGTAGTAGAGGCGTATCATATCTTCAGAGAAGCTGACTCGTGTGTGAGCAGCACTTTGATGGCCTTGTCTTAGCGCGAGATATGACTGATGGAACAATGTGGGAGCCTGTAGGTGCTTACGTTTCAGCAATTGTCATTTTTCTTTCTGTTTAAGTTGTAGTTTGTGATGATGGCGTGAGGCTCTGACGCGGCGATTAGAGATTATAAATATGTGGCTTTCCAATTAAAACAGACAGTTGTAAGTCAGCGCATGTCTACGTATTTTTCTTTTCTGGTCCTCCGTGTTAGTTGCTCTCTTTCGTACCTTAAAATGCAATACCAATTCGTCCACTTTGCTGTGTTGCTACAAACATAAATTCCCACGAGAGCAGCAGATTGTACAGCCGTCGCCGTAGCTCAGTTGGCGGAGCACCGGACGCGATATTCGAAGGTCGTGGGTTCGGATCCCACCGGCGGCATGGTTTTTTTTGATGTTTTATAAGTAATTTTCTTTAAGCGATAGATTAGTCTGTTTTATTATTCCACTGATAAACACAACACAAAAAAATAAAGCATTCCCCTATGCACCTTGGCTTCGGTGACTGTTGGCTCCCTTCATAAGTTGGTCAAAACGAGTCCCTCATTTCTTTTACCTTGTCTGCTAATTGCTTAAAAAGGGTCTCGGTTCTGGCAGTCTTGATGCCATAGGTAGCATAAGAGGGCTCTCGCAGTTTCCGCCCTCGCCGTTAGATGACGTTCCACGTCGCACTTGCGGTAATACAGGACGTGCTACGTCCGCCGCTATGGACGAGGGTGGCGCTGGTGAACACTCTCAAGGTTCGCTTACACCCAATAAACATAAATACCCACGAGAGCTGCAGATTGGACCGCCTGCGCCTTGGCTCAGTTGGTAAGAACACCGGACGCGATATTAGGCCTCAGTGTATTGAGGTCGTTATAGAGAGCGTTCAAGAGACGAGTGAAGAGCGCGCCGCACGACTCGAGGCGCGTCGTAACGAAGATGCGGCTAAAAGATGTCGCGAACGTCCCCGTGTGACTCTTCAACTGGGGAAGAGACCGGTATGAGTTCTCGAGAGCGTCGGAATGAGACGCTGCGTAGACGACGTGCCGATGAAACGAAGCTTTCACAATTCAGCTAAGGTTAATCAGAGCTAAACAACAGCCAATTTTTTTCTCTGCATGTTCATTCCCTATGGCTGTTGGCAATTCCTCCCCTCACAACACTAAACACCGTGGTGGTTCAGCAGTTACAGCGCTCCGCTTGTGATCCCTTTGACCCGGGTTCTGTCCCAGCCGCGGAGGCCGGGTTTCGATGAACGCAAATAGCAAAGTGCGCCCTAGTTCGCCGCAAAGTCGTTGCAGGGGAATGCTCGCACAGTAGTCCAAATTAAAAATGTAAGAGCACTACAGTTGTCGCCACAAAAAAGCCCGGCGATGTCCAAAATAAAACTCTAATTGTTGAGATTGTGCTGCTGTCACATATGTCTTGTGGACCACTAAGGAGGAATCACAGAACCCCTTAGATTTGACGGTCCATCACCACAGGAGATGCTAGCAATCTGAAGTTGTATCCAGATCGCTACCGGAGGGGGCAATCTTAGCAGGGGGCGTCAGAGTGTCTTGTGGGTGCGTGACATTGCAAAAGCACACATATAATATACTGCACCGCCAGCAGGATTCGACCCTGCGGAAGCGCAAACAGATCGCCTTCGCTTTCCCCTGCAGGAGACCATTATGCCTTCGCCGCATGTTTTTGCTGCCAATAAAATCATATAAGTACACAAGAGCCGGGAATCATCCTGTGACCAGCGTAGAACCGCTACGAGTCTCAGATTGTATCTAAGGGTTCAATGTAGGGGAGCCGGTCAGGTGTCGGCGCCTGAAATTTCAGCATTTCAACACATATTGCAATTGCTTTATTAAACAAATCTATAACTGGCTGTGCGTCCAAAATCGGGTATTTCATAAGTTCCCTAACCGAGATTGTTTGACAGATAAGTTTCAAATTTTTACCATTTAAATTTCGGAAACTGAGAGCCGCGCGTTTCTCGACGTTAATCAAACTTGTGCCCATCGCGAAAATAAAGTTGGTGCATTTTTATTTGTTTTCTGGGGAATAGTGTTTCTTTGTGTGTATGTTGAGAATATTGGACTGAACACGAACTGGAAGCCCTTGCTACCGAAACATTCTAAGCTCTCCCGGCCAAAGATCGCTCTGCTGGAAAAACATTTCCTATATTAATGACCAGCGTGGAATTCTAATCGCTTCCAGAAAAAAAAGAGCAGCTTTTTTTCGCGATAAGTGCGACCATCGACACAAATTTCATGCTACATGCTCGAATTAATCGTTTGATATGCCAGCGGTTTTATTATTCGCTCCGTAATCTTCTATTCTTGCTTTTCGTGGGTGCAAATGCTCCCAAGTAGTGCCCTTGAAAGTAGTAACATATACAGGATGTTTAAGCTAAGACTTTACACAATTTTTCAAAAGCAGGCTTTTTGATTTAAAAGAGCGCTTTTTTAGGTATAGCATCCTCAACGGTGTAGTACCTCAGAATACAGGTAAGGTGTGCTAACTAGCAGGCCGGTTATTTAAAATTGACTAGCACCTAGGCTGGCTAGTACGCTGGTTATTTAGTTATTTAGAAGCGCGTAACCAACCGTAATATCCATATCAGTTTTTAGAATTTCGTAAACGCTGTTACCGTCGGCGCTGTGGCCAAAAAGATCTTGCGGTTTCGACGACTACCGTGCACTGGGGAGGTTGCTATACCTGCAAGCTTCTCGAAAGCGCCTGTTGTGTGGCGCAATATAGCCAAAATTTGGTGGGCCACTGTACCGAGTGCAACCGCATTTTCAACATTCTAAAAGTTAGCAGTGGCTTAGCTCGGCTATGCCAGGATATACGTAGCGTGACCTACGCTGAGCCGCTGAGCAGCAATTTCCCGCTCCTTTTCCATGGCTAAACCACACTGGCAAACACCCCGCTATATGTATACCCCCACTGATACCTCTGCGCATGCGCACAAAATGAGAGGCGCTATCAAGAGGCTTCGGCGCAGCGTCAGACATGGCGACTGCGCAACGGAGGCGCACAGCTGGGCACGCGCGGGCGACAGTGCGTCTGCCGCGGCTGCCACTTCAATCCTCTGGAATGCGCTGACCGGCGAGGCGCGCGCAGCAATGGCGGCTCCGCCGCGCCAGCTGTGCGCCGTGTGACGTCACTGCTGCTCGCGCATGCGCAGCACGGCTCTTCAGTAGCCACGCGAAGCTGCTTAACTCGGCCAGTGTAATTTTCACGCTACAGAACCTGATACTCATATTACTTACGGTGCGCTAAGCACTTCTCAGTATTTAAGGAGCATAACAGTAATAGGTATATAGTTAAATGCTCGGTTTTAATCAACCGGGCTTCTATTAACACGCCTTAGCTGTATTTTGATGCACTAAAACGATAATAATGCTCTACTAACTCAAAAACCTATTTTAAACATTTTATGAAGTCTCATGTAAAACACCCTGTTCTATAAGCGTCAAATGAAATGCGAACAGCGGAGCATGTGACGAAAGGACCAGTTTGATACGTCTGCTTGTCGTCATCAATGAAAGGCGCGCTCATCCGGTTTGCGATACTTTTGCTTCTGTTCTCTCCAATGCCGCTTTAATGTAGGTGCGAGGTGTCTCTATTTTCTGCTTCCCTCTGCGGGGATCACTGCTCAGAGCTGGGGGAGGGGCATGGGGAAAAGGAAGGGGGTGTCCCGAGAAAGGCAACACGGCACACCCCATGCGGGCGTCTAGGGAACTGGGCGGGTACTGGCGGTGGTGATGACAAGAGTAGGTTCCCCAGGACACTACACAACACCGTACAATAGGAACACTGCACTGCCGCGGAGGGAACTAGATGGTAGGTCCACTTGCAGCGCGACTGTCCCGTTATGGAATGCGAGTGATCCGTTAACAGCGCTTGGAACACTGAGAGCTTCTGTTTTCTGTGACTTTCATTTTATCGCTTTGCCACTGGAGCGCCCCATTCACTCTTTCCGACCGTCTCAACTTGCTCTGGGTAGTTTCGCAGGTAGCACCGGGTGTTGCCCGCGTGTAGGGTAAGCGGGCAGTCTTAGCTCCCTGGCCCGCAGCGCTTTGATTTCACTTCCGTCATTGTCATGTTATCAGCATCTGGTTGCGATGCGAACACTGCTAAAGACCAGTTGGGTTGTGGTTGGTGTTCAACGAGACAGTTTTTGTATCACGTGCTTTCAATAGCGAGCACAACTTCATCGCCACCAGAAAAGTTCCAATGACCCGGAATCGAACATTCGCGCGTCAGTGTGCGCCCTGAAAAGAGAGCACTAGTCGTATTCCTTTGCTGTCACAGTGTGCAGCAGCGTTACTGCAACGCTTCATTGTGAAGAAAACAGGCCATCCACTGTCTGCAATTACTAGAATTTTCCAGGCATTCTGTGGTGTGGGAAGGCTCAGACACCTGCCCCGTGGACAGAGGCAGCGGGTTATCGGCTAGGATTACGACTTATTATTGTGTCTGCTGCAGAAGACGCATCAAGCATTACGGTTCGCTATCTAATAGGACATTTTTCACCTGTGTACCAGTACATCAACCATTGGACGCCCTCTGCACGAGGCGGTTCTGCGACGCCTAGTACCGCCGTAAAACCCAGCGCTCTCAGCCGCAAAGAAGCAAATAGAAAAGCAAGGCTTGCGTTTCTACGAGACCATGCGTCATCGACTACGGAGCAGAGGCACTGTGTGACGTTCTCTAACGAGTAAACGTTCTCAACTCACTGGGACCAGCGTGAATGATATTGGAGACCGACAACACCAGGTGTGCCTTTCCTGCCGTATGTGCATGTCGATCTGCTATATTCGAGGTAAGATTGCTTGAATGCCATAGCCATCATACTGAGTAGAAGAGGCCTTCGCTATTTTAAATCACGCAACCAGTCTACCTTTATTTGTTCACAGCGCAACCAGACGCGGATAACACGCCGACGCTTGAAGCTAATTCAAAACTCTGCACACCAGGCAGCTAAGAGCGCTCGCTTCACACATGCGGTCCACAGCTGTGGGCACCAGCGATACTGTATGGCGCGCTGTTTACGCTGCTATGGGTGGAAAGAATGCTCGGTGCGCTCCAGTGGCAAAGCGAGAAAACTAAAGTCAAATAAAACAGAAGAAAACTATCGCAAACCGGGTGAGAGCGTATATCTCTGATGAGGACAGGCAGGCGGCGTAAAAGGGACCTTTAGCTAAGCTCTCCTTCGTTCACATTTTATTTGACGCTTATAGCACATGAATACTAGATTCAAGATGTTTCAGGGAAGCCGCCAATGGTTTTTAAAGTTAGGTAGTTGACGTAAAGAGAAAAATTTTGCGGCCTATTATTAGCAGTGTTGGTGGACGACATAAAACATGCGATTCCTTTTAACTACTTCACTGTTAAGTTTTAATCGTGTTTAACTGATTGAGTAAATTCTAATCGTTCACTTTTTAATAGCACGGATAGGGGACTGCTTACATTTAGAGTATGGACGGCAGCGGTTAGTGGGAACCATATCAGTTTGGAGAACTTCAAAGGCGATTACCTTCCCCGCTGTGGCTGAGCTAACTTGGGCCATTTCTCGCGCCATCCACAAACCGCGCGCCACCATGGAGCGCAAGGCGACGTCAATCAAATTGCTATACTGCGTGACGCACGTACCACGCAACAATTTCTGCGCCGCCACTGCTGGAGCAGCAAAGAGTTGAGAAGATAGCAGCAACGCTAAGCAGAGAAACCAGCGAAGGCCACTGAACTCAGTTAAAGCACAACAAAGCTAAGCTGCTGAAGATGACGTACGCAACGGCGCAAAATCAGCTAGGTATGCAGATTCGGCTGCACCGCTCAAATACAAGCGACTGATAGGTGCGTCTTGCCGAATGAAGAGAGCAGCCATGGACAGAAAGCGCGCTGCTCGTATTGTGCAACAAACGTTAAAAGCGGTGGTGTGTCCATCAGTACAAGGACGCCATCGATACATAGCTCGTGAAGTGCGAAAGTAAAATACGCACGACAGAAAGAACGACACCTAGAGGTGCTAACTCGCAAATGAAGTTTATTCGAGATAGACATGGGACTAAGTAGGAAAGCGAACGAAAAAAGCAAACACAAAAACAGCAACCAAACAAAGGCGCCAATTTTCTTCCCACTCAAAAGAATCAAACGAACACCTCTAGATTATATTTAAAACCTCAGCGATGCAGCCAAAACTTCAAGCCCCTTGTCAGCCAAGCATGCCGAAGTTTAGCTTGCACATTTGTCACTATTTAGACGCATATAAAAGGTCTCTATGACCTCGTGAACAATTTGGTCAGGGTGCCCTTTCGGGCTTCCCCAGTCACGCAACTGAACCAACTTTCCCAACTTTGTGCTCTTCGAGGTTATTGATACCCGAGCGTGGCTTGTCTCTGCAGCCTTGACTTTTTCTCGCCGTGTTGTACATTTTAGAAATGAGCTGCGAAGTAAAAGACTCGCTTTCTCTGTGGCTACTAAAGTCTGGGACCCGTAAGAGGTTGCGCAATACCCCTTTAGTGCAACATATTTCCGGCTACATCTCACCTTGACAGTGACATCTGCTGTAAATTTCTTTGAAATAGTTATATTATTTTCGATTGTGGAGCGCGGCAAGTACGTTTCTTTATGAATACAGATGCGTCGTCCTACAATATGGCACTCTAACTCGTATTCACTTCGATGTAAAACATCTGTAATCAAAACAGTTCCAATTTAATTGGCATCCTTGTATTTGCACTATGTGACGCCTGCTCATTATAATTATGATTATCACAGTAGTTGAGCACATTTATATTGTTACTTGTCCTGTTTCTTCTGCGATTAGAACCTTTGCCCCTGTCATGCAAGTTATCGCAACATTATGAGTGGGAACAATAATAATGTTTGGAAGATGACGCGAAATCACTGTTTGCACAAATAGGAACATGAATGCTCCTCCTCTCTGGTTTAAGGTAATTTCAATAAATACAGCTGGGGTTAAGTGTTAATATTCCTTGTTGCCCGCCATGACGAATATTTCTTTCTAATCCTGCAAAACACATCATGCTCTCACCTTTTGAGCTCCCCAAAACCGACAACGAGAGCAGTAATGGCAGTGAAAATAAACAGTGAATGCCGCAAATTAATATTTAGTATCAAGCATTCCGTTTTATAAGAACGGAGTAGTTAGTCCTAACAACAGCCTTAAAATGCAAGTCGTAGCGCACAAGACAGGAATCGAACCACCGGACTTTATATTGTGAGCATGAAGTGTTACCACGTTTATGGTCACTACAGGCATTAGTTGACGGAGATCAGAGCAGGCAGAGATATGTTATCACTGCTGCCAATAGCGGGACAGCTTACTTTCTAAAGGCAGTAGGCTGTTTGAAAGGACAATTTCCAGTTTTATTAACCTTATATGGCAGTATTTAAAAGAAGAGATGAATTGTTCAGATGTGGTTTAGTAATTGCTCGTGAGAAGAAAGATAATAATAGATCCTTCAGGAGATGATTTTTTAAGCATTCCAAAGGGGGCACAGACTTACGTACGTATGGTTTGCACCTAGTAGTTCACTTCTCAGAGCTTAAAAAATTGCCTGTGCGTTGGCGCAAAATATGTTTTTCTAATATAACCGACAGGTCCCTCAACATTACGTCCAGCTGACCTAAAGGCGTGTATCTATTGTTTTAAACTGGCAGCTTCGGGCAGACCGGCAGCCGCATGCAGTGTTTACTACTGCGCAGGTTACTTTTGCATAGCGTTAGCCGTTGAAATGCAGTATGCTAAAATATGCTGTTTATTTATAGTATATAAGTACAAAAATATATTTATTCTTCCTATTTGTAAATCGGGACTACTTCCAAATTGTGTGCCTTTATATTTGTGTTCTTGTTTTTCAATCTGTCCTTTATTGGAAATTCCTTTCATAGCACTTTGCAGGGTATTAAGCTGGCTAACCAGGATTCCCTCCTCTGCTTGAACCCATTTCGGTTCGCATTATTTTGTAAATAAATAATGGTTTTTATGGTTTATGGGGGATTTAACGTCCCAAAGCGACTCAGGCTATGAGGGAATTTGAGGGATTGTTTATTTCACAGTAAATAAATAATGTGAAATAAATAAGAATAGCTACAAGCTTATGGCAAGTTTGGGGAATTGCTCACAATCTCACACGGACTGCATAATTCTACCCAATCCCGCTCTTTAAAGGCACCTGTATATAGTAGAGCGTATTTCTGGGTTTCCTTTGCTCCTCTTGAAAGCAGGCTTGCTTCATGCAACACAGTTCGCTAGACTGCGCGGAGAGAGGCCGTACTCCGAATGTTCTATAAGCTTCCTGCAATGAGAAGCTTACATACTGGTTTCATTGATAGTGAAAACGCGGGCGCTCATTCAAGCGTACGTGAATATCGACACCACGATATAGTTCGCCACTCTTGTACATATGCGCATTATCATTCATTTGCCTCAGTGTGTAAATACATCTCCTTTTTCAGCACCCATACTTTATTTTTTTTTTCAATACGATAGCAAGGCGGGCGAGTTGGTGATACATATTTGAAAAATTACAGCGCGGAAGACGGGGACTTCAAGGGTAGAAAACACAGGACAAGCGCTGACTCTCAACTAAAGTTTAATCACAGCAAACAGGCATATATAAGCGAACAGGCAGCAACCAAACATTAAAACCACAAGGCACGTGCACTGTGTTGGGTCAAGATAGGCAACCTCACTGTCACGCAGGAACAGGGATGGTTTGCTGACGCACAATCTTGATTTCTTTCTCATTTTGTAGGCTTCTACGATGCGTCAGCAAACCATCCCTGCTCCTGCGTGACGGTGAGGTTGCCTATCTTGACCCAACATAGTGCACGTACCTTGTGGTTTTAATGTTTGGTTGTTGCCTGTTCGCTTATATTTGCCTGTTTGCCGTGATTAAACTTTCGTTGAGAGTCAGCGCTTGTCCTGTGTTTTCTACGCTTGAAGTCCCCGCCTTCCGCGCTGTTTTTATCAAATTATTTTTTTTCAACTCTGGGGGTGAGGTTCTGCTTCATGGGCATCAATCACTTTGTATATTTACTTGAAGAATGACCAAACAAACACTGCAAAGATACGCGGCAATACAAACAAGAGCTAGCAATGTCGACTAGGAGCCAACAGCGTCGAGGCAAACACTAATACTTTCGCATTTCTCCAATACAGTCTGTGTAAGCTTTCCTACTGAGATATTTCGTTTCGTTCTTTTACTGCGTGTTCTCAAGTATTCGAGTGGCAGAAGGCAAGGCAAGAAGGACTCAAAATGCAAGAGAAGGTCAGTACACGTACTCGGTGAGAATTGCTTCTTTCAGTGACTGAACAATGAAGGACACATGAATTCTGCGAAGTGGTGAACTAGTTGCAAGACAAGACACCTCCGCCCACCATCGGCACATGTGGGCCTCTAATTCAGCAACGGTAGAATACGAATAACAACGCACATAAAATAAGGCGAAATAAAACGGTCCAACTCTATTAGATGTCAAACAACATATGGTGTGATGCGGTGTAAAGAAAGAAAATTTTCCGTCATAAACAGTTCAAACATTGCAAAAAGAATTGGCCTCGCCGATCCTAAAAAGAACCCACAGACTTATTTTAGAGAAAGAAAAATTTAGACAAAACACAAAAAGATACGTAATCAGCTAATTTAATAATACATCGGCATAAGAGTGTGCAGGTGGGTTTTTTTGAGGACATGGTATATTATTGAAGAAACAACACATGAATACGGCACACCTACAAGAATATGGCGCACAGAGGATGTAAAAATATAATTAGTGATTATTTGCTTTGATTCAGTTATTGGATCCACGTCTCCAAGCGACTTGGGCTATAAGGGGCGCTGTAGTGGAGGATGCCGGATAATTTCGGCCACATAGGTGCCTTAAACATACAATGACATCGCGCAGTGCACATGCCTCTAGAATATCACCTTCGTCGAAATGCGACCACTGCGGCAGGATCGAACCCGCGTCTTTCAGGTCAACAGCGAAGCACATAGGCACTGAGCCGCCGCCGCGACTTGTGGTAGTTTTCTAATAACGACTTCCTTACAAATTACGTCGATTCTGCCATAAATAAGAACAATAATCTTTTCAGTGTACAATCTTCACAGCGCTGTTTGCCTATGTGTAGTGTCTAGACCTTAAAAGGAATAGGCGAAAGGATCTTTTAAAAATATTGGCATAAGCTTGCATTTTTATTTTCTTGTTCGGGGGTTAAAGCACGCGGATATGACGTGAGCTCTGTTCGCGCGTAACGCTCTCCCTTTTGAGGCGGCATTACGCGAATTGTAAAGCACGTACCTGGAATTTCTTGATAGAAACTCCACACCTAGAAGCTCTACCTAAAATATACGTATTTAGCTCGCTCAAAAAAGGAACATAAGCTCAGACCAGAGAGTTTGAGAATGGTGCTAGATTGCACAGTTACGGCGATTCATTTGAAATGGCATTGCATGCGGTCTGCATTCTGCTGAGTGAAACTTTATGCACATGTTGAATATTTAGATCCACTGCTTGAGCACTGAGATATAACCAAAGATAGAGAACCTCAATAAAGAAAATGAAAAAGAAATTGTCGAGTAATCACCTTTAGCTCCAGAAAATGAGCAAAAAAATGGAACATAAGATGGCTGTTGTAGAAATTGCGCTGCAGCAATGCATATATCATGTGGAGATCATCATCGGTATGAGCAGCGGCCTTACTATGCCCACTTGCAGAACAAAGACCTCTTCCCTTTGCCATAGTCAACCCTCTTCATTGCCAGCTGCGCCCACTCTATGTCTGCAATCTTCTTATTGTCATCCGCCCATCTAACCTTCTTTTGTCCACTCCTACTCTTTCCTTCTATTGAAATTGACTCCGTTACTCTTAAGGACCACCAGTTATCTTGACTTCTCATCAGATGCCCTGCCAAAGCCCCTTTCTTCCTCTTGATTTCGACCTGGATGTCATTAACCCGCGTTTTTTCTGTCGCCCACTCTCTCTTTTTCCGGGTCTCTTAGCGTTACAAATAGCATTCAAGCAACCTCTGCTCGAATATTTGCAGTTCTTCGGTTTGGATCAGGCACCGTTTCTGATGCGCGTGTGCACAGTTATTTATACCCGAGCTGAACGAGCCCAACAAGTGACAGTAATTTCTTATTGCTTTAAGCCTTTTATTGATATTACTTTTGTAGTTTGTGTTTAATAGGCATGATTTCATGTAAGAATGTGAAAGTCACGACGACGATATTATTTGAAAGATAGCGAAAAACTATGGCTTAAATATGACAGTGTTGGTGAGCACAACCCCTTTTCAAAGTTATGCTTATTTAAGATTCAAATTATTTGCAGAAAATTCCTCTGTTATTGATTAGCAAGTGGATAATGTTGTCATAACGTAGCCTGTCAGCACACAGCGTTATTGTATATTTAACAGTTGCAGGACGAAATGGTGCTATATGAAACGAAAATACAGAACAGATAAATCCTTTAAGGGGTCGTTACGAACAAACCGTTTTAAAACTGATATAAAGGTGTTAGTAACAAAGAGGTAATGCTTTTTTGCGCGCTCACCAACGACCAGAGCACGCATTTCTCGAGCGAATGTTCGTGGCGAGCTCAAGTTTCCGAACGAGATGTAAAGCTAGTAGAATTACTAGTGGAATTAAGCTGCCATGCGTTTAATCGCGCGAATGCAATTCAAAATAAAGTTTATAAGGCATAGAATCTTTATAGTGGTACTGCTGTTTTGGCCGTTGGAATAAAAAAAATGGCCTGCTTCTTCCTACCGTGCGCAATTTCAAGGCGGTTTCGCTTTGTCATAGTGGAGAAGAATACGAAAGCGAAATTTGTCTTCCTCCTCAGCTTTTATAGAGAGGCATAAAGGAATCCAGAGGCCTACGTCATACCGCGACCTCTTCGATTAGGTTATCTTCCTTTCTTAGCTCAAAAGAGGGGCTCAGAACAGCGCCTCATCGCAAGTCGCATCATATCAAAAACGCCATTTTTCAGTCACGAGGGCGGGGGCAAGAAATAATCGTGAGCAGCTGTCTGCAGAGATCTGCCTGTGAATAGGGCGAAAAATAAATTCAGTGAACGAAATAAACAACAAACGAACAAGACATTGCCCATAGTCCGCAAAAACGCATGTCTAGACAATAATATAAAACAACAGTTTTTATGAGAAAATGAGCGCCGCATTGTATAGAAGTCCTATAAACAACCATGGACATGCTTCGTTTCCCACTTATTCGAGCAACAGAAAAAAAAGCCAGAAGTGTTCAGAGCCTGCCCTCAACTGGCGCAACCAGCAGAGGGGAGAAATAAAGTGGCTTCGGTAAGAGGGTGCGATGTGAAGTGCGCGAGATGGCAAAGAGTGTATGTAAGTGCTTTATTTTTCGTTAGCAATATACATTTGAGAGCGGACAGGTTTGAGGGAAAAAGCTGCAGAAACAGCTTGACACGTCCTGAAACGTGCTTACTGGCAGCAGCAGCAGTGCGGGATGACCATGCGTTGAAATCAATGACAATAAAGCTCACGCAAAAAAAAGAAGAAAAAAAACGTGTATGCTGCGCGGTCCTCGGAGTAACCCGCCTGCTGGCCAAGCCGCGCGGCACAGACGCACGCGAATCTGGCCCGCGAGAGCAGAAGTGTGGAATGGCACGAGGAGCGTAGGGCTGACATGTTGTCCATGTCACGAAGGCAACAACAACAACATGTCGGCTATGCTACGGGCTGAGGTAGGCAACGCAGCCCGGGACGGGGCATTTAAGCGGGCAGATGACAGATGTCGGACGTGAGGCACGAGCTACCGTAGGCTCTTGGATCACCGACGCAAGACCTGATCGTATTCGCGGAGCGCACAGCGCCACTCCTCTAGCCGCTGACCTCCTGCGGCCGTTGGTACACGGCCTACTGTCTTCGGGGCCATCCAGTGCCACCTTGCACTCTACCTCAATCGGCATGCCTCATTTGCCCTACGTAGCAGTGCTGAGATTGTTGGGATGCAGCCCGCATCTCCGATCGGCGTCTTTCCCGGCGCAGCAGCAGCTCCGTCTCGCCTGGAACACTCATTCACTTGATTAACTCTTTCCTGATTTTAGGGTTGCGTTAGTGTCGGGGAGTCAATCCCTAGTGTTTGCTTAATTTTCTGTTTAAGCTGTATTTGTCTTGTTCTTTTTAAATTATAATTCGGCTGCGTACTTCAATTGTCACTGACTTGTCTGTTTCAAAAACTTGCATTCGATAGTCTCCCCCGCCTGATAATAGCGCCAGTTGACATTCGCGCGAAGGCACGAAACCGCCTCATTGTTAGAGTGGAAACTGTGCTCCTCCATGTGAAACCTCAGCTACATGTCGCTCCGAGTGATCATCAAGCGGCAGAGCGGTAGTGTGACTGTAACGTCATACCTTGTCACTCGCAGCGCCTCGGCGCAGCTGCGGCGCGCGGAACAGTCGGCGTTCACTCGCCATCGCAACTGCGTTGAACAACGTGATCAACGCTCACCTCTTAGCTGCGCTGAACCGCGTGACTTGCCGTTCATCTAATAAGATAATATAAAAAGTAGACAGTGGCTTAACTTGGCTAACCCTGGAATTCAGCGAACAGCAAGCCCCAATTTCAAAGGTCAGAGATCAACTAAAGATCATGGGTAACGGTCAGGGACCAAGGGTTCGACTCCATGACTATACGACATATGGTCATACACGGCTATCCTTGGTTGGGCTGAAGGTATTTCAAGGTCGTTGTGCTGCCTACGCGAAGACTGCTTGACCTAGCGTAATGAAGCTTTTCGCTTCGAAAGTACGAAGCGTTGCTTGATGCTCGCAGATAGCCATTGAGGAGTCGCGCGCTAGAACCAGTTCTTCGGCTGTGTATCGTAGACAGCTGATTGAATCTGATTATTTTTGATCTAGAACGTGCATAGAGCCCGTTGCCGAAGGATGGAGCGAGGAAAGATGTGACGATTGAAGCGTCCAAGGTGCATGTTACAGCATGCAAAGTTTTGCAGTGCCCTTTGCAATTATTGCATGCTGTCTTTAATTTTGGGGGCGAGTTGTCTTTATAAGATTCGTACCGTTTTGCAATAAATAAATAATGCAGATCGAAGAAGTAAGGTCTGCTCTGAACTTTTGAGTCTACGCTGCCATCAGCAAATGCTTTGATACTTTCGAGAGCGGTAGCAAAGAAGGCCTTAAACTGGCGCACTGCTCCGTGCACGCCATTCAAATTCAAATTCAAAACTTTATTTCCAACGACTCGTTGGGGGTCATCAGGCAAAAAAAGCTGCCATTGGCAGCTTGAGGGTGCCTGATGCCCGTACAAGGCAGCAGCATATAGCCAACACAAAATTCTGAACACATGTTCAGTTACACTTTCACAGAAATTGACTCATCGGAACACATTCGAAACACATTAAAACACAGCACAAGAAAGTATACAGTACGAAAAACATAGAGGCAATGAAAATACGTTGAATACGATTAGCTGCACAAAAACTGGGATGAGAAAAAAATTTCACGTGTCTGTTTTCTATTACATGCGCTTAAGTCAAAATTTGCAGACAGTAATTTGTTAAGCAAGCACGGCAACTTGTGCGTGAGCGACTGTAGCATATAATTTGTACGTCTGCGTGGTATCAGCCATGTCTCAGATCCACGGGTGCGACAATCACTTTTCTGTTTCTGCAAATGCGAAAGGAATTTTATGAGGCTCTTAAACTTTTCATCGGAAAATAAGTATGAGTACAGTAGACGGAAATCGTAAATTTTTCCGACGCTTATTATGTTATACCGTGTGAACAATGGTGCAGATGAATGTAAATAGGACACATTTGCAATGCAACGAAGTGCTTTCTTTTGAAGAAGGAGCAGTGTTTGAATATTTGTTTGTGTGGTTGTGGCCCAAACCAGTGTACAGTAATTTATGTGAGAGGAAAACAGTGCATGATAAATTTAAAGTTTTGCTCTATCTGGAAGAAAATGACGGCACCGTGCTAGTGCGCCGACTGACGTAGATAGTGTCCTTGATAATGATTGAACGTGATGATTCCACGACATGTCAGCAGCAAAGGTCACGCCAAGAATTTTATGTTTCTTAACAATTTCTATGGGTGCACCTCCAAGAACCAACCTTTCTTCTATCTGTGCTTGCTTCCCTCTGGCCATGAATAATATGGCCTTAGATTTATTGCCATTTATTTTTAAACAGTTCTTACTTGACCAATCCCAAATTATTGCAAGCTCTTTTTTGGCTTCTATTAATAGTTCGTCTACATTTTTACCGGTGAAAAAGATGCTCGTGTCATCTGCGTAGAGCACGTATATTGCATTGCTTTCCTTTTGCACGATATCGTTCACATAGATGTTGAAAAGAAACAGCCCTAAAATACTACTTCTTTGTGGCACGCCGGAAGTTAGTAATCTGTGGGATGAGTCACTTTCAGCGATAGAGACGTGCTGCTGACGATTCAAAAGAAAAGATTTAAGTAAAGCGAAACCAACTCCTCGGACACCATAACTGAACAGTTTGTCTAGTAATATTTCATGGTTTAGGCGATCAAATGCTTTGCTGTAGTCAATGAAAATTCCGAGGGTAAGTCTGCTTTCATCAATATTAGAGATTATTAATTCCTTCTGAGTTAATAGTGCAGTTTCCGTTGACCTGCCTTTCCGAAAGCCGTGTTGAGCATCTGAAAGCATGTTATGTTTAACGAAAAAGCTGTTAATGCGCAAAAGAATAATCTTCTCTAAACCCTTAGAAAATACAGGAAGCACTGAGACGGGTCTATAGTTGTTAACATCGTTTTTATCGCCCCCCTTAAAAAGAACTGAAACTTTAGCGATTTTCATCCTATCCGGGAAACATCCAGATGTAAGAGCCAGATTGAATATGTATACTAGATGCGGCGCAATAATATCGATAACGTATTTCACTGCCTTTATTTGAAAGCCGTCAATATCGCTGGCATTGGTGTTTTTCAAATTTATAAATGTGCGATAGATTTCTGTTTCATCCGTTGGGTAAAGAAATAGCGTCTCCTTACACTGGTAGTGAAGCAAAGCGCTAGTCGAGTTAACGACTGCTGGCTCTGCCACATTGACGAAGTGTTCATTGAAATACTCGGCTAGAGGAATTCCGGATAATTTTTTACCATCTATTGTCAATTCAGAAGTGTTTTCTCGTGTTATTTTTCTATTTAGGGCTTCGTTGAATTTTTTCCAAACTTTGTCCGGACGCTCTTTTCTTGCAGTACTGAAAAGGTGGTTGTAGTAGTATTTCTTTGCTCTTCGCAATTCCGCGTTTAGTTTGTTGCGATACTTCTTAAATATTTCAAGTTTAGCTAGGTCTTTTGTCCTGAGGAAGGCTTGAAAAAGAAGGTTTTTTTCAGTTATCATTTTTATGTGTTCTGGTCCTAGCCAAGGTTTCCTTATTCTTTTCTTAAGTTTAACATTCTGATATGGAAACGACAACTCATACAGCTGACGGAATATTGACAAAAAGTCAGCGTAGGCGTCACTGCTGGAGACCTTGTAAAAAATGGATGACCAGTCCGCATGGATTATTCGTCTGCGAAATGTTTCAAGGTTCTCACTTGACAAGCATCTGTACTTTAGCCTGTTTGAGCACTGTTTTTGTCGGGCTAAATGGGTAGAATAACTTATATATATAGGACAATGGTCACTGATGTCAGTACTGATTGTACCAGCCGCTAGAACAGGTGTGTCTGTATTAATAACGAAAAGGTCGAGAAGTGTCTGACTTGTCGACGTTACACGAGTTGGCATCGTTATGACGTTGTGGAACCCAAAAGCAAGAAACTTGTTTCCTAATTCACAAGAATGTTGACTATCAGTCAGCATGTCAATATTCATGTCACCGCCAAGTAGCAACCGATAATGGTGAACCGAGGCATATTCAAGTATTTCTTCTAGAAAATTTATGAACTCGTTGCGATTGCCAGATGGAGGGCGGTAGATGACAAGAAACATTTCAAGGCCACATATCACACACAAGCTTTCTCGCGGCACCAACGATGAATTACATTTTGGAGTTATCATCATAAGCAGACAATGGGCCTAGAAAACCTTCCTACATGTTGAACAAAAGCTAGAAGCCGGGCAGCACTTGGCTATGGCTTGCTATAACAAGCGCTGTCATTTTAATACAGCTGTATGAAGACGCAAGAGTGCTGCCTCTTCGAGAGATTGTTTCGCGATATGTTCCGCTCACAGAAAAGATATTGGAACCTTTTTTGGGAAAAGATATATTTTATTTCAATAAATTCGTTAGCTGTGGATAGGGGTCACTAGTTATTAAACACAGAGCAGTGTTTTAGAAAAACGTTTAACGTAACTAACAGCTGACTCTGAATTATTCCTTCAGACTTTGGATTTGTTTTTCTTTGTGCCCATAAGATTCTTGTAAAACAAAAGTGTTTGAAGGATTTTATTTATTTGAAATTATAGTGAATATTTAAACACAATCCGAATGATATTTTGCGCAGTACATTCTACAGCTGTTTCTTGAAAGTAGAGTCACCGGAACAACCTACCTGATTATCTCATTGCCACCACCAACCCCCCACCGTGCTTGCGTTGATATGTTCATAATTTCTCTTTGAAAAAATCGAAAATTGTTTTTTGGGGAAAGGAAATGATGCACTGTCTTTCTTACATATCGACGGACACCTGAACCACGCCATAAGGAAAGGGATAATGGAGAGACTAAGAGAAGAAAGAAAGAAAAAGGTGCCGTAGTGGAGGGATCCAGAATAGTTTCTACAACTTCAGGATCTTTAACGTGCACTGACATCGCACAGTACACGGGCGCCTTTTGCGTTTAAGCTCCATCGAAACGTGACCGCCGCGGTCGGTTTCGAACCCGGGTACTCCGGATCAGTAGCCTAGCGTCCTAACCATTGAGCCACCGTGGCGGGATAAATAGACTTTTAATGCCACAGAAATTCTTTTCCATGCCGCGATAATGAGTAGAGAGTATTAAAAAATACAGATTACACACGTAAAAGGAAGGGCGTTTTTTTCTGCACCTCGTGGATGTTTCTAAATATTGTTTTCTCGAATTTATATTTACCACCCTGTTTCCGACGTTCACTTCTCAAGCAGCTGTTGTAATTCCATGAAACATCCATTCTAGTGCAACTCAGGATATTTTTCCTCTGAAACGCTTTTCGGCACTGGCGTACTCGTTATGTAGCTAAGAGTTAAATTTACATTTCCTTCACAGAGAGTCTTCTGTACTTTTTAGAACGCGACAGTCGTCTGGATTCTTTTCATAAAGCACTATTATGTCGACAAGGCATTTAGGTTATTAATTTCAAACGACACCAATAATGCTCAACCGAAGAAGGTTGGTAAAAAACGAGAACTGCTGATTACTTGCAGGCAGGCAAAAAAAAATCGTTTCAATGAAGTAAACAAAAATTAACTCACTTCTTGTATTAGGCATCCGTCGTCAACATATTGGGCCTTCCTGTTTTTGTGAAAGATATAAAACTAAGGGTGGAGTTGAACAGAAGTGAACTGCTCAAGGAAGGATCCTTTCTGCTGAAGCCTTTTTGTTGTTTTTGTTTTTTCTGTTGACGTTACCAAGATTTGTGCCCCCTCCTCCCCCCTCTCACACGCACACGCACGGCGTACATACAAACCGAACAAACGAAGGAACTGGCACACAAGTTTGATCGACTCAAGCATCCTGTTCTGAAGTTTCTATCGCAGTTCTACAGCAATTCCTACCGGACGTGCTCATTACCGAAAATACAAATTGGTGGAGGCTTAAGCTCCGTCTTTAAGTGTATGACGCAATAGCGTTAATGGTTCCCGACAGCGGCTGCTCTTGCCCACTTAACACGGGCATTGTTCGCGTAATACGTGAAAGACCACGCGATGCAAAAAAAAAGCGCTTTAACCAAGCTTTAGGAGCGTGCCAGATTGGCCTATGTCTAGCGTGTCTGACACTGAAGATAATTGTCAGTGATCCATAACAACAGTGCGACAGACGGGACAGAGAAGAAGGAACGCAACACAGAGCGCAACAACTGGTATAACTGACAGGAGGTCGAATGTGGACTCATTCTCTTCTCGCCCCAAATAATTTTTATAATGACCTTTTAATTAAGTTGCGACCTTATAATCACCGCTTTTCTAATTCTTTAAACGCTTATCAAACAAGCGTCTTCACGTGTGACATAGCCAGCTTTTCTCCCGATCCGGTTTTTTCGTACACAAAGACAACGGAGTCTACCTGTTATTCATTACAACAGTTTTCGCTGCTAAATACATAGTCGAGTGGAACAGCCAGTTCGACGCCCTTCTCTCCAGAGCGTTCATATCCAGAAAAATCTGTCACCCCCCCCCCCCCCCCAAACATCTCTCTCGGAGTAAAATGGAAAGAAACAACCCTCTTAAGTAACACGAACACAGTTAAATTTAAGACTTTTAAAGCAATTTTTTATTATTGAACTCATGACCGAACTTTTTTTATTCTTCGCATCCTACTAATACCTCGATCTTGCGTTTTTCTGAATGTGTGCAGCATACTGTACTCGAAATAGGATACAACGTCATGCTTACCCGCAATCAAAGCAAGAAGCAGAACACATAGTGCCCTCGACTTCAGAGTGAATTCGCAGCTAGTCCTTTCAGTAAAAAAATGTAGCCTGCTGAAACTGCTTTTAACTTCCGTTAGAGCTTTCGTATTTATATATTTGAATATGTATTGGTTGCTGCCGCGGGAGCGCATTAGTTACGGCGCTCGGCTGCTGGCCCAAATGACGCGGGTTTGATCCCGGTCGCGGCGGTCGAAATTTGATGGAGGCAAAATTTTAGAGGCCCGTGTACTGTGCGATGTCAGGGCTCGTTGATGATCCCGCTTGCTGGAAATTTCCGGAGCTCTTTACTACAGCGTCCCTGATAGCTTGACTAGCTTTGGGACGGTAAGCGCTCATAAACGAAAATCAAACCAAACGTATAGATTGTAGCATCGTCTGTAGTCAGATAATTATTTTTCACTATGTCTGCTTCAAAGAACTAGATATTATCTCCACATTCTGCATAGTGCAGTTATTATAAGCAGTCCGTGTGATAACCGATCTGTATCTAAATTGACGAGTGAGTAGGCAGGTCGATCAGTATTGAAATGGTGCGTCTATTATCTTTTTATGCTAATAGTGCTAATAGGTTCTTTAGTGCATTGGGATCTGAGACGTTGAGAATGCGTGGCCACAGCTGCTGCGCCACTCACCTGATATTCGACGTGCGTGGAACGGAATTCAGCCTTTATCTCTTAGCCTTACCTCTTACCACATCAGATTTCAACAAAGCATACATGCATGCGTTTTCTCAATCAATCTGTTTTGAATGAATTACTTGATGACCACAAAAACTTTAGTATTGCAACTTTTTCTTCAAGTCTCTCGCATAAAGCGTTTCCATTCTTCTTCGTACCCACCGTAATTTACTGAAGACAGCTCTCCATATATGCAACATGTTTTTTTTTAATTAAAAGAAGGTTCTGGTCACCACAGCACCGTGGCCATTGGTACAAGTGATGCGTTAAGTACTAGGTTTCTCAACTTGAAACCGGTAGTTAGTTTCTAAGTTTTACAGTTAGGAGCCTCGTTTATTCAGACATTGGGAGCATTCTGTTAAGATTCGTCGTGCAAAGTCTGCGAGGTGCAGCAGGGATAGAATTTAGTGCAGGAAGCTCGAAGTTCACATCACTAGGGCAAGGGTTCGGGCTAGTAAAACCTCGTTACTACGAACATCAGATTAACGAAATTTTCAAATTTACGAATTTTTTTAAAATCCCGACAAAATGCCTATATTTTAAATGTAAAAAACTTTCACTGCTACGAATTTGAAATTACCGAATATTTCAGAATAACGTATGTAATTTAATCTTGCAATCATCGCAAGACGCTTCGTTATTGCGAAGTTCCGTCAAAGTTTCGTACCAAATCCCTGAATCTGACGCCTATCATCATCATCCGAAGCAGCAGCTATGCGCTGGGGAACCCGTTGCAACGGATACAGCCCCAGTGGCATCGGCATCAACGCTAGTGTCGCGTTGAATGAATATAGGCTAGGCGGCGCAAGCTGCCGCCCGATACAAAGGGAAAGGCCATTATCATCCATCCAGCGTGTGGTCGCATACTGTGCCGTAGTCTTAAGCCTATTCAGCGCAGTGTCACCACTTCGACAGCGAACGGTAGGATCTGCAAAGTTGTCGGCGCTGTGATTGTGTTGTGCATTAGCTTTGCTGACAATGAGTTCTCCTGGCCCCCGCGTTAAAAAGAAGCGACGCCAGTTTTCGCTTAAAGAAAAAGTGGACATTCTGTTGCAGCTGAATGCTGGAAAAAAGCAAGTGGACTTGTGCAGGGAGCTTGACATCACACTGTCAACAAATACAACGGTGCTCAAAGATCGGGACAAGATCATAAAACTACATCGAGAGTCGCTCCCTCAAGAAAATGTCTGCGGCTGGGCAACTACCGTGGACAGCGACTTTCGAATTATGTGGACAGCGACAGCGTGGCGGCTACATCCGCGGAGCTCACCACCGAAGACATCGTGAATCAAGTACATGAGCAAGAAGAATGTAGTAGCGAGGAAGACGATACCGACACTGGATCAGCGCACAAAGAGGAAGAGATTGTTTCCGGCTCGGATGTCCTAGTCTTCCTAGAAAAGACCCGATCATTCTTCGGGCGCTGAAAAGATGACCGCGATGACGTGCACAGGAAGGTCGAGGATGTGGAGGCGTTCGTCCTGCAGCGCTTGTCGTCTACTCACCAGAAGAAGATAACAGACTTCTTCAAGCAATAAATTGTAGTTAAACTGTGCCCAGAATTATCGTGTATTATTTACTTACCAATACATAAATCTGCTGCAAAGGTACGTAATTTTAGTTTTGTGATGCATTACTGACATGAAAATATAGGTTTTTCAGTACTACGATATTTCAAAATAACGAATTAAATTCGGCGGTCCCGTGAAGTTCGTTGTAACGAGATTCTACTAGTTTGTAATCCATGATTAAAAATATATAGAGCGCAACTTGTCTGGAAAGTTTTCTGGAGCAGGTGGCTCGCCTCCATGGCGCTGGATACCCTCCACCAACAACTGCGTCTGTGGCTGAAAGGCTTTTGAAAGAAGAAAAGCAAGAAGGGGGGTTCTGGGAGCAACCCTGATGGACACCACCTAGCGCGCGAAAGCAGGAATGTAGTCATCGGCCCTTATATTCACAATGTGGCGCACCGACTGAAGAAGATTGGACGCTGTAGCGATGTGAATGTCGTCTTCTCGGCCCCTTTAAAGCTGCAGAAGCTGCTAGCACGTGTGAACGGGGGGAATTAGGAACGTAGGAGGTATACCATAGCGCATCACGAGCCATTAGTTGCATATGTGTTGAAGGCGGGGTGTACTCAATTCCTCTTTTGTGCGGAAAAGTTTACGTCAGTCAGCCGTTAAGGTGTTTGAACGAGCGGTTGAAAGAACACAATTATAGAACCCGCGAAACGGGCACCGGAAATCTGGCACTGCATCGTCGTCGATGCAAAGAAGGCGATGATAGCGGCATCGAAAGGGCGTGCAACCAGATCTTACCAGCTGTTTTGTGGTGTAGAGGCACTCTGACTAGCTAGTGCGAGAGATAGTAGAGGTTGCTGAAATGGCCATGGTGCGAGCTTCCTGTATTAGTGCACCCTCGATTGTTCTGACGGAAGCTGAATTGCAATTTTTGAAGAGTTAAGGCCCACATGTCTCATCTCTCTTGATTTTTTTTTCGGGGGGGGGGGGAGCGGGAGGGGGGGTGCTCAAGAAACGAAAAGCCAAACCATGTAACTTAATACGACTCTCAAAAGAGCTCTGTCTGGGCCTTTCTGGTATTTCATCTTATGCTCTAATAGAGCTAGCTTGTTAAAGGTTCAGCACTAGGCGGAAAGAAAGCGCAAACACTCCGGACGATGCGCTACAATCAACTGTTTATATTTGAAATACAACATGAAGTTATAAGGACGAACTGACGGCAAATCATCTGCGGAGAAAAGGTGAAGCTGCGGAGAGAGAGGAAAACACTAATTATCTTTTCAGATTAATGGGGTGGTTCTCCTATGTCCGGGAGTCCAAGGGCGGTTGCTTCCTGCCAGGCCCACTTCACCAGATGTAGTTGGGTCAAGGGGTCCGAGCACGCCATTACCACCTCCCACTGCTCGAGGCTCCTCCTGTTTTCCTAAATATTGGAGTTTGCTTTACTACGCGCCCAGACAGCGTGGTATAGGTTCCATGCCTATCCGAATGGCGGGCATAATCTGTGATATTTTTGTGGCCAAATTGCGTGGTGTTTCTCTAAGTTGCAGCAGTAGCGAGCCTGTAGTACCTTCCACGCTGCCGCCTGTGTCCTCTTGAGTTTCTTGTTGGGCGGCGCTAGTTTAATGTATGCATTCATTTTTATGTCTTTGGCATGAATAACTGCAGTGCCCTGCCCAAGGACATCTCGGTGTGTGTAGCCTGTAGTTGCCCGCTCTACGGCCTCGTTTCCTGTCGGCCCCATGTCCGCCGGTGTCCATAAAATTTTGCGTCTTCCAGGGATGCCATTGTCGTTCATTTGCACAATGCGGCAGGTATCTCTGACAATGTTCTCTTCCTGGGAGGCTAAGCACGTAGTTTGAGAGTCACAGATAGATGTTGTTTTTAAGCCAATTCAGTTTGCCTCATTGATTGCTAGTGCGATTGCGACTTCTGCCACTTGAATTTGGTCAGTTTGAGACGTTCAATATTGACGCACAAAATATTTTGAATATTGGAAACTGTAAGGTATGTACCGGTATAAAAATATTAAAGGTAATGACCCATTCTTCCGATATGTGGCAAAACGTTTCTTTTGTAGGGTTTCCACTACTCGCACCGAGCAGTTAAGCCTGCTATAGAAAATCTAACGCGGAACGCTTTTGACGACAACAAAAACGTTAATAGCAAAAAATCAGGCCTACCGACGCTGGACCTGCGTATATATTGATTGTTATAGTGAAATCGTACGATATGTGAAAAATTGCGGCCATAGATTCCTTCCCGTTCAAAAATGCTTTTGTCGAGAATTGATGTTTATGTGTTCTTTCACTTCATTCTGCGCAGCCATTGCTAGTTTGGCAACGCTGCCTCCGCATTTTCCAGCGTATGTGTACAGCATAGAGTTTCTCACCATTAACTAGAGGGAAAGCTGGCGCCCTTCTTTGGGAGTTTTCATGGAGCTTCCTCGAGACCACCTGAGCCACCATGGGCGCTCTAAGCATCATCGAGTGGAGAGCAACCAACTGCAGAACCACAACTTTTTGGCCAAAAATATTAAAAATACGTGTTGTTCGATAATCAAGAATGTCCTAGCATTCAATATCCTGTCTATAAATTGCAACAAATGAGCAGGAAAGCATGTAAATGTAAAGTTTTCCAAAAAGAAGCGATGGCTGGCTCTCCTATTGGCGAAGTATTGCAGACAACAAAAGCCAATATTTCGAGCTTAACAGACGCACTTTTAAAAATAAAGGTTTGCAGAAGTATGTTGTCGCTTCAACAATTTAAGTGCTTTTTTAAAGGCACTTCGGAAACCAAAAACGTTTTATTGGCGTCATGTGCTGTTGCGTTTTCGCAACTATGGCTTTTGCGCACTACGTTTGTGCTAAAGTCGTCTGTGCCGTGGACGAAACGGGACATCTCAGTAAGGCCACTCTCCCGACTGTCCCGCACCAAGTAGCTCATCGCCCCATGATCCTTTGAGCGCCCATGGTGGTTCAGGTGCAGTGCCGCCAGCTTACCCTCTAGTTTATAGTAAGAAACTTTCTGGTGCACAGTATGCCCTCCTCCGCCTCGGTTACGTTTTTCTTTATTGCTTTTAAGCGGGCGTGTTTTCTTCCTTGATGGTGTTTCAGATTCGTGTTTTTGGAAATAAGTTGTACCGTAAACTTTGTTCTGTTGGCGTTACTGGGCTAGCAGTGTTCCTCTGACTTCCCAGGTGGCGAAACGTCGTAACTTAGGTTTCGTAGCACCGGAGTTCCCGTCCTTGCTTTGTGTAGCCTGTTTCTCTAGAAAAACAAGATAGCCTCTCTATGTTCCTTATACATTGCGAAAGCGCCCACAGCCATGATTCTTACGCTCGGAGGGGATGCTGGAAAGTGCAGAGAATGGAGCCTATTGTTTACTGAGGAAAAACAGAAAATGGACACGTGCGAGTCTCTGCGGCATAAGATTATGTTCCTTCAAAAATTCAGATATCTTTTTCTCTAGTGGCCGAAGCCGAGCTGACGCACTTGTTCTCATGGCTACCTTCATGTTAAACTCCTCAATGCTTTGACGTGCTTTTCTGTATTTGGCCTTGTGTTCTCCAATAGTGGCGTGCATGTGAATATTGTACGCAGTGAAATGCTAGATTTTTGAATGCGCTACCAGCTCCGCTGTTTGCTCCAGCTCGACTCTTATTGAGGAACTCCCCACCTGTCCCACATATCTAGTCTCTTGTTGTAATTCAGTATTAACACTTGATATTAACGCTTTGTAAAGAGCACGTCAGCATTCTTCCCAATTAGCGCTGCCCCCGTTTGCAGGATATTGCTTTAGGAGATAAGAATAATATTTTCTATTCTGAGACTAGGGAGCGCTACAATCAAGACAAGGGGACAACACCACATAAGAACATCACGAGACACTAGCCCCTTACAAAGCTTTACTGAAAATTTCTATTAGCTGGTTGTCGCGACAACTGCAGTATTGTGTTGGCGTATTCAATTTATAACTTTTGATTCAGGCCGTGCCACTTGTTTTTCATTTCCTTGCAGCGCACTCACTCCAAAAGAACGAAGTTCACGGTGGCACCTATTCCCAAAAGCATGAATCCACAACGCCGTCAAGGAAGAAAGGCCCACATAAAAGCAACAGAGAAAAATGTAATCGAGGTGGAGGAGGGCTTACTGTACAGAGACGCTGCAAAATGCGGAGGCAACGTTGCCAAAGTAGCAATAATTGTGGAGAAGAAAGTCAAAGAAATAAAAAACGCAGCACGTACCCAACAGTCCTGGACAAACGCATTTTTGAACGGGAAGGAGTTCATGGGTGTAATATTTTAAATATTGTTAGATTTCATTATAACAATCAACATATACACAGGTCTCCCACCACGCTCAGAAGGATAGAGGGCCTCTAATTCAATATGTATGCGGACAACGTAAACCTCTGCATCAACCAGTGGACGCGAGCATAGAAGAGTGCCTGCAGGCGGCGGAGCAAACCGTGATGCCCTACGTGGCCTAACGGAACCTATGGTGCTCACCGCAAAAGACAGAATTATTCGTCTATAATCCTACGGCGCTCCGGTATAATCCCGATTGGAATTTCTTTATTCTCTGTAGTAGTTAACATGAGTCGCCTGTTGTTTTGACATCGGCCTACAGTGGTATAACACTGCCTCAGAAAGCTTCTTCTTACCTCAAAAAGGATCTCTATTTATAAATTTTGGACTTTTTTTAAAGAATTACACCCGATATGTCTGAGCGTCCCCACCACACAGATCCCTGTGAAGCGGTCACTTTGTTCAAGTTCTGCTTCCACGTGCCCGTACTACTGTCCTTACCGACTCGTTTTTATGTCGAGTGACAGCTGACTGAAATGGCTCTCCCCACCATATTGCTGTCACAGCACGTCCCTCCACATTCATGACTGCTGTCAACTCCTGCACTTTGTAAATCCCACCTTTTAGGTAACGCTCCAAAAGGAGTATTTAAAAAAATACACTAATTTGATGGGATGTGCTGCAGAACAGATCTTCAGACCTGCGCACAGAGTGACGGCGCTGCTATTTTCTCCGCGAGGCTTTTCTACCGAGGGGAACAAGTGCATCGAATTATTGCACAGTGTAAATAAGAGCGCTCGTGTCAGTAAATGCTAGCTACCGCACCAAGATACTTTTGTCACACATGTTGACATGCCGATGATCATTATTTGTTTGTGTAATATGACGTGTCTTTCGAAGGCATGGTTGACAGACGGCAGGTCGACGATTTTTTTGCAAACCCAAAGTGAACAAAGGAGGGTGAAGCCTCAAGGCAGCTTGCCAACGTTTCGATAAGAAGAGTGGTCTTCGTCTTCGCCAGTCGATTTATTCACTTTCTTGAACTGCGGCGGCGAGGCTATGCTTCTTGGTGATCACTTTGTGGCTTGCTTCAGGCACTGGGGTCGTCTATAAATAGCGCTCGGTGTACTCAGGGTGCCGCACTTACAACTATCAACGCAAGATGCTCCTAATCGTACCCCACGAGGGCGCTGCATGGAAGGAAACAACACAGCGGCTCTTACAGTAAGAAAGGATATTAAACCAGAGTTGGTAGTATGAAACAACGTGTTGAAACGGTACCCCTCGAATAGTATCACTTACAAAGGACGAAACTAGGAATGCGTGGTAATTTTCCATTGAGGATATTTCTATTAGTTATAGAGACTGTGTAATTTAAATAACAATAAGAAATTTTTCAGCGTAAAAAGTTTAAAGCAATGTTTGCTTTATGTGTCCAGCAGACAGCGTCCGCACCATTAAAAAACAGAACTCCCTGAAAAAATTAGGCATACGATTGGGTGCGTGTTATTTCTACAGAAATGAATCTCTGAGCTCTGAATTTCAGCAAGGAAATGTTTAGGTTGCAAGCTCTCTGCCTAAAATATGCACATTGTGCTGCAGCAAAAAGATGGACTAAAACTAGAGCAGTGAGTTTGAGAACGGTACGAGATTGTGCAGAAAGGCTGATTTCTTCCCAATGGCAACGCGATTGGTTAGCACGATTTTCGGTACGGCCGCTGTGCATGCAAAATGTTAAGAAAATGGATTGATCTTTAGGTTGTAATAAAAGTGAAAGTGCTACGTGAAATAAAAAGTAAGTAAAAGTAAAGAAGATTCACTTTTCAGGTTCAGTAAAAGTGCACTGAAAGACACCGATAAGGTGGTCTGTCCTAAATACTTTGCAACAGTGTATATTGGATGTGGATTTAGAGAAATAACTTGCGCGACCCCTGCCCGACAATTTGCTCCACACTCGTGGTTAACAGGCAACGTCCCTGATACGCACTTATGCAAAATTTTATTTTGTGAGAAAGCAATTAAAGGCAGAGTTATTGCCATGGCACACGCGCCCAACAAATGCCAGTAAATGTTGAGTGCATTAAACTCATCAATGTCACTATTTACGTTGTTGTAGCTTCAGAAGTCCAGATTTAATGTCGCGATATGTACGTGTCGATGACGATATCGCATGCACGCCAGCCGGAAAATTTCACTCATTCGTATCAGCGTGAAGTCTTGTGAGTGTTGTTCAAACGCAATAATTATGTATTTTGCGAAAAGTGCCGCTATTCTCTTCTAACAAGGAGAGAAAGTTGCATAAATTTGCCTGTGAGCTCAGAAGATGATAGCACCTATCAAAATTGCTGGTAAAAAATAGGGCAATTTCCTTCATAAATGCAGGACAGATACTTCACCTAACTTAAAGCTGGGAATAAGTTTTTCTAGAAGCAAGGACCGCTAAAACGCCCATCACCTGATCATACAGCATGCGAGGAGCAAGTTACTGCATTCGGGGTAGGCGGTTGCAATAGGCGGCCGCAATGCAGAACCGTCTGCAATCCTTGTGTTCTTCCTGCAATTTCGGAGGCAAATGATTTCGATTACGTGTATCACCCTTTCTTTTAACGGATAGTAATATAGTGCAGAAGGTTGCGGTTAAAGTTTTGAGTGTACTCTTTACCACCATTTGCAGCATCGTTTGATGCTTTTGCGACAAGTAACAACCTAGGCCTTGCACAGGTGTACTACTATGTGCTGGCCATGAGAGAAGCCATGATGATTTTTAGCGGCACCAATGCAGAACTAGATTTCAGAGCTCGTCATCCTAGTGAACAATAAATCTCGCTGATCTTTCTTTATCGGGGCCAAGAAGTCAGAAACGTTACACATCTGAAAGCACAACTTCGTGGCTTAATAGAACAAGCACTGTCATTTTGCGGCAGCTATAATGAGAAGCGAGAGGACCACCTCTTCCAGATGTTATATCATGATGTGATCAGCCGACAGAAAAGATATTGCCGTCTTGTACTATAAATATAAATATTTCAAATCAACACTTAAGTCACCTGTGAATAGCAGGCAAATTTATATGAACACAGCACAGTATAATCGACAAACGTTTCTCGCAACTTATAGCTGACCCCGGTTAGTTCTTTAGACTGCACAACAAGTGTTTGCAAGTCTTAAGTTAAAATACATTTATGGTGGATATTTATAAACAACGTGCCTTACATTTTCCGCAATAAATTCTACAGGGGTTCTATAAAAGTAGAACCATTGGAAAATCATATCGCATTCTTTCATTCACTGCTGCCACTGATCTCATGCGAGGCTCGCGTTTGATACATTCAAAACTTCTATTTCTGCAGTCTTTCGGTGTGTTCATGAGCAGAGTGGACTCACAAGATGCTAATAATACATGCGAAAGGGAATGCGCTTCTCGATGCACCTCATACTGCTTTAAAACACGTACTAGACTGGGACAGCAAGTTCGACGTCTTTCTTTCCAAAGCGTTATGACCCAATAAAAGTGGTATGCCTTAACAACGTCTCGCTTGGAGTAAGGAGTAAACAAGCAATACTGCTGAGTAAGAGGACAGCGGTTAATGTTAAGATTTTAAGCGAACTTTTAAAAGTATTTCAACATATGATTAAACTGTGCTATACTCGGAGTAGGTTAAAACGTGATTCTTACTCACAGCCGCCGCGGTGGCTCAGTGGTTATGGCGCTCGGCTGCTGACCCGAAAGACGCGGGATGGATCCCTGCCGCGGTTGTCAAATTTCGATGGAGGCGAAATTTTAGAGGCCCGTGCACTGCGCGATTTTATTGCATGTTAAAGAACCCCAGGTGATCGAAATTTCTGGAGGCCTTCAATACAGCGTCTCTCATAGCCTGAGTAGCTTTGGGAAGTTAAACCCCCACAAACCAAAGCAAACCATCATTAATTCTTACTCATATTCTACAACCAAATCAACAAAAACACACAAAATGTGCACTAGACATTAAATTCAGAACTCGCAGCTAGCCTGTTCTGTAAAAAAATCAGCTGGAGCTGCGTCTGACTCTCGTCAGAGCCTCCGTTTTTTTTTATATTTTAACACGTATTCATGATATCGTATGTACTAAAAAAATTATTTTTTCACTATGACAGACTTCTTCTAAGGACTAAATTTAATCTGCCCATTCAGAACAGTGCGAATATTATAAATCAGTCCATGTGATTGAATGGTATTGTAATTGACGAATAAACCACTGCGGTGGCCTAGTGGTTTCAGCATCCGCCTTGTATGCGGGAGCTGCGGGGTTCGATCCCCTGGGCCGCCGGGTACCGACCGGTCATACAATGGGTACAAGCTTTCCCCTGCCTCGTGCTCGGCTTCTTGGGGTGAAATGCTTGGGAAATGCGTTTTTGACCCCACCTTGTGAATCGAAAACTACCTTGTGTCAAGGCGCTTTTTGGCCAAAGCTGCCCTTGCACCATAAAAATTCATTTTCATCATCTTTATAATTGACGAACGCCGCGACAGGTCGATAAAAACTAATTATACTGCACTGAAGAATACTATCGCATACTTTGACAGCAGCAGCGTTTGGTAAATCAAAGCAAAGACAATTGAAATAGACAGGTAGAGTGCAACGAAAAGAAGTAGACGCTAAAAAGAAATGTATACGAATAAAAACAGTCACGAATTATATTCCATGTTATAATGTTAATCAGAATATCAAATAGCCATGGACGTTATTATAACACGTAGCTGAAAGCACAATGTCAGCAAATTAACATAGATGAAGGGGGAGCCTTCGTAACGATGACACTCATGTGAAGTGATCTGTTATGTTTACAGTAATATTCGAAGCACTGGAGATTTTATTTTTTCTCCTTTGCTCCTTCGAGGAGGAAATCGAACAAATGTAATAGGTCTATTTTCATAGCGTCGCTCTCAACAAACTTGCACTTGCCACACTATCTGATAGCTGATGAGGAAGGGGTTATAACTTCACCGCAAAAAGGCAATAACAAGGGCTATAGTGCCGACATAAAATGTTTCATTATAAATTTTTTATACAACATTTGGAAAAAAAATCTGTTCAGTCAGAATCACATAGCGTCAATACTTTGTGTTCATGTCAGTTAGTCAGTCAGTTAGTCAGTTTTTATTTGCAGGAAAATCACATCATCCAAGCGGGTGGCAGAGACTAAAGGCATGGTTGTCTGACGAGGTCTCTGCCCCCGCAACAAAAGGAGCAACCTACAGCAGTACAGCAGAGAGCTGGCACAAAAAAGAGAAGCTGCATGTTACATTTACAAACAGAACGCTGCACTCCAAGCGTCACGAATATGAATATAACTAAACACACTTCACAGCAAAATGGCATACAAAAGAAGGGAAAGTTTGCGAAAAGAAAAAAACAAGGCAAACATTTAATTGGTTGCCAAATAAAATCAGTCAGCAAAGAAGGACGTACAAATGAACATAAATGGTGGCGTGGAATGTAGTACTGCTGTCATCACTTTTATCAAGCCTGTTTATCAGATAAGTATCAGATAACCTACGCCCGATACGCCCGATCAGTTTTCTTAAATTCGGTGCAATATTTTTTCCTGCTGCACCACAGACCTCAATGGCCTATGTGCAAGTTCATTTTCAAAGCTCCCCCCCCCCCCTGTATTTTTTCTAGCTGTACTGATTGCGTTATAAATCGCTTCCCCATGCTTTGATTAGATAAAAGAATTTTTTTAAACAAAGACAAGTCAAAAGATCATTTTATAAGCGACGATGGCAATACTTACAAAACACACATATCACAATTATATTGCACCAAAAAACGCTCAGCGCATATATGGCAGGTAAACACCCAGATAATACAAATACACTATTTTTACTACACACCGAACACTCCTTTTGGGGCAGGTTGCATAAGGAATCGCGAACAGTACTCTTCATCTTCAAGCCGTGATGAACTTTCTAAACCAGAGGTACAACGCAGCACTATAAAAAGCGGAGAAAACACGCAAAACTAAAAGGCACCTCTCACAATTTAACTGTTATCTCCTCCTATGGCTACAATTATTGCTTTTCTCTTTCTTTCCTTACAAGGTTGCGCAGTTTCTCTGTATATTTGACTTTCGTCGACATTCCCATAGCCCGAAGCTCCGTGCGCAATTCTCCTGAATCGATATCGTCTACATTTTGTAGAGAGTTTCCTTCTCTCACTTTTTATTCTGCCCAGCGTGGCCTCTTCGCCCGTGTCTCTTGAATAAGTCACTCAAACAAGTACTCTTGGTCCCGCTTTTTATATGCACGGTGTTACAGATGAGGGGTCATTGAGTGAGCGGACTCTTTCAGCGCCGCAGGTCCCTTCTCCGAATGACGTTGTCGGACTTGGTTATGAAGGAAACTGTACAGGGGGTTTATTTTACATTATTTACAAGATTTAGGAACCCATTGGAGGGTGATGGGGGAAGGTCGGAGGATCTGAGATCTGAGGATGATCGAGGATTCCTTCTCATGACACTCGTCGTCCGGTTTAAAAAGGGTCTGGTCCCTAGGATTCCCCAGGTTCGAGGAGGTCTTCGCCAGGTTGGGCGTGGCCTAACTTGCGCTGTCGTACACACACACACACCACTTCACATAGGGACACGCCCCCGTCACATGCCTCACCGGAGAGAGAGGGTGCCGCTGGACCATCTCCCCCACAAGAGAGAGCGTTGTCTTCGCGTCCGAACGACAGTTCTCCCGCTGTTAAGCCGAACACGTCTTCCTGGAAGTCCGAATGGGCAATGCGCCGGCGAGCAGGCAGATTTGAAGGGGTGAGCCACCCCTGCTCGGTTTTGGCGGTCGCTAACTGCCTCCGTACCGCACGGTCGATCTTCCGGGAACAATCTTGTTTACAAACGGCAGCAGAGTCCTCCGTCTCGAATCCAAGAAACCAAGCGGGGACCGGCCGTGGGAACCAAGGTGCCTATCGCCGTGCAGTGACCCCGGCTTCAGGCGTCCCGGGACGACTACGCAGGTGAACCAGACGGGAGGTCGCCAGAAACCTTACAACGGCTTAGTCTGGCATTTTCACTCACTTCAAGCCTTTTCGCCAGCCTGAGGGCGTCAGCGGCTGCATTCCTCTTGTTCGACTTTCCATGGTGTAGATGCTTTAGCACTTCGTTTTTTTTTTCTAACCCATGGCTTGAAAACCAACCAAGGCACTTCAACTTTTCGTACTTTGCGGAAGCGTGGTGCGTGTGAATGTGACTATACGGCGTAACTCTATCGCCACAATAGCCTTTGCAACCTTCGCTCCTAATTCTAAGAACGCGTGAAAGAATTCTGAGGCTTCTCTTTCTGTGCTGCGACCTTCAACATCATTTTCCAGGTAGTAAAAATTTTTTCGCAGAAGCTGCTAAAGGAACAAAATTTTTTCCTTTGTTTGAGGGTGCAATTTTCCGCCCAGTTTTTCAGGCAAAGCCTTCAGCAGGCGCTCAAAATCGCCCCGATAGTGACGTGAATTTTTTTCTCTTGTTTCCTTCATTGGCTTCCCAGACTTGAAATTTAATCCCACAGTTATTTATGCCGTCAACGAGGTCCTGAACGTGTATGGTCATACAACATGGGTTGCGGATTTTTTCGCGGTAATTTCTGTGTTCTTCTTCTGAAAGCAATCCGTCTACAAGGTGGTAAATTATTCTTAACTTCATATGCAATACATCAGAAATTATTAAATCAGAGTCGAAGCTGAACAAACGCACGTTTTTAATCCAGTTCGCCTCTGTGCAGCAATCAGCTTTCATTTTGTCATGAGTGCGGATCAAAGGAGGTTCATTAAAGCACCTGTTACTTGTCAGAACTGAGCACCTTGTCTGCTGATTCGCTTGACAAAATGAACAAGGATAGCGTGATGCTGCTGCCTGCAGACCCTGAACAACAAGCAAAAATTTCAAATCTGACCCTAGACAGATGCGTATCGGAATTTTTTGGTCCCCTACAGATATGCTACCCCTTCGTGCGACAACAGTAATTTCTTTTATCAAATCCCGAAAAGCTGTTCTTATTTCAAAATAACCCCCCGAAATCTCCGCCGCACCGAGAAGGCGATGGAGTTTATGGCTTTGTAGCTGCCACGTTTTTCAAATGTTGACAGATGATAATGTTGTCCAGGTCGTGCGTCTACTCACAACAGAGCCATCACCCTCTATTTTTACAAGGAGTGCCTCTCTGTCATACTCATGCCTACATGTTTAGCTAGCTCTTGCGCAGCTAACACCAAGTCCTCCTCAAATGAAACCTGAGTGCCAGGTGAGGTATCTGGTGTCTTGAAGACAGTTATTCTGCTATCTAGGTGCTCTCTGTAAGAACTTATTAGCCTTATGGTAGAAAGATTAGGGACGCTCGCGGAGAGGTGCTCCCAGAAAACGTTACTGATAAATTGTACGTCCAAGAGGGCTGCAACTTCTCGCAAGCTTTTTTTGTTTCGAGAAGAAACGGCATTGCAATTAACTTGACCATTGCTACAGAAACCTCTTTTTACATCGCAATTGCAAATAATTTCTCCATTTTCCTTGAATGTTACTCTATGCAGCAGGCCCTTTAGGTCAGTTACGAGAAGCTGGCATACATCTGGGCCGTAGCTCTCCAGTACAACTAAAAGTGCTTGCGTGATGGAATATCCAGAGGCATTAAGCTTCCTTCGGTCTTTCGGTTTCTTTTTTTGCGCCTCTCCCCGACCATTATGCCCTTGTTGAGTATGAATGTAGTTTTTTCAGATTTAAGTTTTTCATTCTGCTGCTCTAGGTTAAGAAGCTTAGCCTTATAGGCAGAGACGGTGTCTCTGAGTTCATTTATGGCCTTTTCTGAAACTGTTCCTACTCTTTCGAGTTCTTTTTGCAGAGAAGAAATTATGATATTCTTTATGGATTCTCCGGTATTCGTTTCAGGTGGGCTAGATTGAGACTCGAATTGAATATTTATTGACCTACTCCTTTTTAAGAAGGACGCCTTCGCACGGTCTATCAAATTACTGTAGCGCCTATCCGCAATATTGCACAGTGACGTAACTGGTCCTCAATATATTTACTTATAATGGGAAGCCTTACCTTCAGGGACAAAATTGATTCCACAGTTTCAAAGTATGTCTTTCGAAGAATGTCCTTCTCGTGTCTCATCTTTATAGCTTTCTCATTGGTCAGCGTGAATGTGACACTGCAACTGTCAAAGATAGCAGACGACATTCTATCGTTATCTGGCGTGGCCATTTCGTGGAAGTATAAACAACAAACTAAAAAAAATGAGAACATTTGACTAAAAAGAAGGCATATCATTGGAATATAGAGAGTAACACTCAGTGAGCTAAAAAGGTCACACAGTGTAAAAAACAAGCCGAAATAACGAGAAAACGAAATAAATAGAACAAAAGTAAAGCTCCATAGAAATAAAAACTTGTAATTGTATTACAATGTGCCAGCAATGAACTTTGTCACGAAAAAAACCTGCAAGTTCTCACGAGGAAATCCGCAAAAAAAAACCTCTTGCAGGACTTCTGAAGTGTTACACCACCCTTAATTCTGATTGCAAACTCAATCGCCACCATGTTCCCATGTTTCGTTTCCCGTACCGACCATGCAGACGGAAATTGGAGCTTGGAGAAATCTTGTTCTTCACAGAGTAGCCATTTTTTTCTAATGTTTGGCATTTCCCGTGAAAAACCCATCCTAGCCAATATGCACCTTCAGGAGACCACTTGATCGATGGCACTTAGACAGCTTTTTTTGAATTTCGTACAGGATCTCTTCGGAGGCAGATTGGAGGTGTCGATTCGATGGTTTCCTGGGGGATGTGAGCTCGCGCAGACAGGCCTTGGTAAGATTCCTCTTAGGCTCCAGGGTACAATGCCATTTGTAGCACCCTTTCCATTGGATCAGGTATCCTTTGCGCTAAATGAAAGACAAATGGAGACATTTTGTCAATACTCTAGGAAACGATATCTGAAAGTGAAAATAGCGGGAAGGGGGGAGGAGGTGAAACCAAAAGTAGACAATCTGTGAGTCTCAGCATTTCACTTGTTTTGATACTTATTAGATTTATAAGATCCACAAGCGCACGTGAGGTTATGCACCTTATTACGAGGAAAATTAGCGTATTATGTCAATAAAGCAAAAAAAATTCTGCTGCTAATATGAAGGCGGCACAGCGTCATCAAGACAAACGCTAATAGATATCGTCTTTGGCAATGTCGAGGAAGGTTAATACTAAATTCGGTATACTAAGGTCGGTGCGACTTACTAAAACGCAATACTATGCAATAATGCTGTGACCCAAAACAGAAGCGCAACAAACATTTTTATTACAACAACAGAAAACGATAAGTTCATGACATTGTACATTTTTGTGAGGGATACGATGTTGTCTTGCTCGGCACTAGTCCAGTGCAAAGTGGAGCAAGTGCATTTGAATATGGAAATGCAGTTTACACCTCGTTTCTAAACCGGTTGAAAACAGTCACAACTATTTGACTAAATGATGCGTTAGCGGAGTAAATATAAGTGACCCTCAATGTTGTTTTATTCCCTATCATATGCATTCTCTCCTCAACAAGTCTGTGTGTTCAGTGAGAGATGAATCAATGTGTAATAATTTATTGTTCTAGCCTGGTCGTTATTTTAAATGAAGCAAGTTTTACCGGGTACCCTTTTAACAATATCTGAAAGACCATTACTTATGTTTCAAACTCTGTTCAGGGGATGGAATAAATGCACTTTCTTTTTGTGATGAACTATATGGCATCACATACCAAAATCAAACCACAGGAAATGATTAAGTGTACCCAGCAGTGCGTTACAAATATCGAAAGGTTTTAATGTTACAATATACAGACAAAAAAGTTAAAACTTACCGTTTTCGCGATGACTCTCTCGACGGAATGGTACATCAGTTGCTTCTGGCAGAAAGGTGAGGCTGCAGTTGCTGGGTATGGACGAATAATGTTCAGCATCTCGATGGTGCTGTATTTATAGCATGCCAGCCAAATAGCACGCCAGCGAACAAGCTGGCATAAATACAGCGTTAAGGATCCGGAATCACGTGCAACGCTCACGTTCTTTCCCTTTTTGTCACAAGACGCCCCCCGAAAACTAAACATCGTTACAGAATTGCTTTTTTTGGAATTTTGCTTCACCTTCTGGCGAAACCGGTTGTTATGTAAACCAAAGCTTTCGTCACTTTGTTTGCACCAGGGTTAGACAGGGTCAAGAATTCGGGATCACGTGCAACGCCACGTTTTTCCCCCTGTTGTCACAAGACACCTCTCGGGAACTAAACATCATGACAGTCTATTGACAGAATTGCTCTTTTTAGAATTTTGCTTTACCTTCTGACGAAACAGGTTGTGTAAACCAAAGCTTTCGTCACTTTCTTTACAGCAGGGAGAGACATATTTCTGGTGTAAGCAGCGTGACGTCAAAGGGGAACAGCCGATGGGCAATATCGCCAATTTTTGCTTATAAACTGGCTTTGCACGTGACGAGCACTTGCTGCCCATCCGTGTTAAAAGGCATATGCTTTGCGAGCCAGACCAGAGACAGGTGCGCCGGTGACGTATGCAGGGAGAGATCTATTGAACGTGGACGTTTCCCGGCTCTGAAGGCATATAAGAAGGGAACTAGCGCTGGGTATTCTATGGCGCAATTGTTACCTCGTTAGGGGCGACCGGTTGCGGGAGGGAGGGGAAGAGGCTCTTGAAGGCGCGTCTAGTGCTGTCGTGAGTCATACGATGCGTTTACTTGTTATCTACATTTTTTCGTTTTTTAGAGTCGCTCTGCAACAGTGTAAAACTTGGACTGAAATTTTGGTCTTGCTAATGTGTTTTGTAGGCGTACATACGCAGGTGCGCACTATAGTGCATGCTGCATGAGGTTGGCTTTTGGCTTTTGCCTTTCAGTGTTACGTGTGTACCACCACTCAATTAGGAGTCTATTTCAAGGACCGGTTGCATTCTGCCTAGCAACAGTGTTGTCGAAGCAAGTTTTGTAATATTGTGGTTGGTGAAGTCTGGATCACCGGTAGCTACGCTGCGCTCCCTCGAGAAGTACCGAACGTCGCTCTTGCACTCATTATATCTTTCAGCTTTTTGTTTCACCAGTTTTTGTCGTCAGGCACTTGCCACATGGAATGCCGTTGATTATGCCCTGAGCTCTTTCTCTCGGTGGGCGACCTTTGGGTCGAACGAGGAATATTTATCTTATGAAAAATGGGCACACGCATAAAACTAGCACAATGCATAGCCGAATGCGCGGTTGGAGAGCCATTTAATGGATAACAACACTCGTGTCTTGAAGACCATATCGTGTGCTCTTATATAAAAAAATACGAAATACAAACACGCACAAAAAAACTGCTCCAATCCCTGCTACACCTGGACCACCACACCGCAGTAATGCATGTGCAATGTGCCGTGTTTTGTAGAAATGCGTAGACATCGAGCGTTGTCAGCATAGTAATAATAAATAATAATTGGTTTTTGGGGGAAAGGAAATGGCGCAGTATCTGTCTCATATATCGTTGGACACCTGAACCGCGCCGTAAGGGAAGGGTAAAGGAGGGCGTGAAAGAAGAAAGGAAGAGAGAGGTGCCGTAGAGGAGGGCTCCGGAATAATTTCGACCACCTGGGTATCTTTAACGTGCACTGACATCGCACAGCACACGGGCGCCTTAGCGTTCTTCCTCCATAAAAACGCAGCCGCCGTGGTCGGGTTCGAACCCGGGAACTCCTGATCAGTAGTCGAGCGCCCTAACCACTGAGCCACCGCGGCGGGTGTCAGCACAGTAACATATATGAATTTGTTTCGTTGCGCTTGCATTTTGTGCTGTCGCCCAGGACGCCGTCTGAGTGAGGTAAATTTCAAGCGATACCTCATTCAGTGGTTTGCTTCCTCTCTGGTCAAATGTCGAAGGGCGTGGTGAAGGCTCGGGTTCAGTACATGCTGGGAACGCTATTGTATGAGATTAATTTCCCTTCTCAGCTCTCGGGCGCCGTTTGCCAAGGTGATCTCGGTGTTTCTTCACTGCGACAGATGTCCCGGCTCGCTGTCGCTTCGTAGTGGCGTTTGTGGCGAACGGCGAAAGTGCTTCATAAAATTCTCTGCGCCTCTTCGGACTACTCGAGCTACTTCCTCTGTTCCCATTGACGTTGCCAATTCCGCTTCTCTCTGGCGCCTAGGCCGTCCTTTAGTATTTGTCTCTTTCCTCTGTTTCTAGTTTCTTTTTCGCATTGCTTTTCTACCATGAAGCAGTCACTTTCCACCACTTTGCGTACAGCGCTAATTCTTCAGGGTATAAATGATTCCTAGAGACATGCACTGGTGACTTACGGTGATAGGCGAGCTGTTTATAACGCAACACACGTTTGTGGTTGCACACTTTATGGTTCGAAACAATATGAAACTTGAAATTACTGCAGGTGTATTTTTTTTCGGGAGCTTTCCTGCAGCAAAAACAAGGTGTTAATCTCCAAATGCATGTATATAAATACATACCTGGCTAATATACTCTTAACCACAAATTAACAGTATGGCACAAAAACAAAATAGATGACTTCATCGCATGGCCCGATTATAGGAAATGAGTTTCTCGTTTTTCTTCATTGTCGGAGTTTTGTTCTTAGGCTTTTTTCTTGGTCGATGAGGCAGACAGCACCCTCACGTATTGCGCAGTCGCTGTAAACACGAAAAAGGTTAATAATGCTTCTCTTAAATTCGCGTTCCTTTATTCTGCGATTATAATTATTTTCTCAAAACTGAGGGCACAGGCATACTTTGAAGTATGCATCACGAGGTTAACAGTGTATTATTTGCTCAATTGGCCGCCTGAGACGGTGTAGATATGCACACGCACAAAACTTGTGCTTTTGGCGCTCCAGCGTACGTTCGTACGTGTGTGCGTGCGTGCGCGTGCACTCAAGCCGCTATCACTGGGTAATGCGAATAGATGTGAAAGATTTGAGATATCAGAGAAACATGAATGGAATAAACGCGCGTCCCAGCCGCCTGTGTCGAAGCGAAACGGCGGCTACGGGAAAAGAAAAATACTCATGTGTCCCCCTTATCCTCCAATCATGTTCCTTCAGCTGGTTGCTCGCACCATTTTATTATTCGCAATTTTTTTTCTTTATTGCCGTCCTACCTCTTTCCGTCTTTATATTTTGGTGCGTCTATGTCAGGAACTCTGTCAGGCGCGTCCGTCCTGTACTAGTACTGTCGAATGTGGGCGAGTATTTCTCACTATCCAAGCGGCTTTGCCTCCCCAAAGCTCCAAATCTCTCGCGGCGCACAGAAAAAGGCAGCTGGTCGGCCCGACGATTAAGAATCGCTGTTTAGTTTTTGCGATGATAAACTCATCCCCAGCACATGAAGTAGAGATGTGCTACTACTGGCGCATTTCGGGAGTGACATTCGGAATTGGATCCTTTGAAAGACTTTTGATGTATTAAAGAATTTTAAAGACTAGGTTTACCTTCGATGTTGACAGCCTTCAATTTATAGTTCATTAAACGTTTTTTAAATGAACTCTATCACGGACATAATGTCCGCCTTGGCGCACAATCCACCTGCACGGACCGCGACGATGCATCTTTTACGGCTTTTAAAAGCAAAATCTGTATACATTAGAAAAAAAAGCACGCGCTATTTGTTGCAGCCAACACGATAATAATGAACGTCCTTCACGTTTAAAACTTGGCAGAGTTTATAACAAGGCACAAAACTAAGAAACAATTCAATACACACACAAAAAAAAATGAAAAGAGCATGATACCAGCAAGAGCGTAAGTTCAGCTTCTCATAACGAGATGAAGCATCTCATATCGAAATGCTTACCCATGTATTCCCTCTAGTGGGGCTATGTGTTTAGTTCTTTTTTTGTTCTGAGATTTCAAGAGCGAGTTAAGAACGAATTCTTCTCTCAAGCAAGACGCTGTTCTAAAATCGGGTCTCAAACACTCACTGATGGCAGTGCATTGAGAAGGAATCACCGTTCGAAGTCTTCATTTTATTGTTATGAGGTCGCCGCTGGCAACTAATGCAGCAAACAGTTTCATCATTTTTGCAGGAGCATAATGTATGAATACAAGCATGCAGATGCTCAGAGAGTAGTTCTGTTTCAAAATCTCGAATATAATGCGGGCGGCGACAATTTTAAGGCGAAAGCCTTTAATGGCTCATACTCGTAATGTCCGTCCGTCCATGACACTCAACTCGCTAAGAAAAAAACTTTGTGCACGATGGGATTGAAACAACCATCCTTCCTTTCCGCAGCCGAGCGTGCTAACGACTACGCTGCTTCCTGCCAAAGCATACGTAGTTCTCCTTGTCTAGGACGCTGGATAGTGTTTGCAGAAAGGCATCGACTCAGATGGATGCCTCCCAAATGCCCTCCAGCGTCTCCAGCAGTTAAGATTCACATACAATTGTGTACTTACCATCTTAACCACATATTAAAGTCACAAGCTGCAACACCGCGCTAAAGGCTTTCGCCTCACTGCACTTTAGGTCAACAAAGTGCCCCTTGAATTTTTTTTCTGGTTCCAAAGTAATAATTGTTTGGAGCTTGAGACTGCAATGCAAACATGTTACATCTGCGCAGATAAGATGCGTATTACACTTCGCGTATTCTGTATTGCAACGTTGATTCAATTTTGGGCATATTAAGTTGCTGCATGTCCCAATTTTATCCACAGATTCTCTTCACAGGCTATCCTGCAAATATACAAACTGCATGCAGGGGGAGACCGAGACAGGCAACCATAGAGGAATATAAAGTCGGAACGCGACGCATGGGGTTGCGGCGCTTCTAATATTGTCGCAACACTGAAGTCAGTGTTCTGAATAACTGTCCAGCCCGAATAGGATGTACAAGAGCTGTAGTGCACAAAACATGGTGAGGACCTCGATACTTCCTACAAAAAGGAATCACCGAGGGCAAGGTGTAGAGGCAGGAGGGTGGGCTATTAGTCTAGGATGAGTAGGCCGTTTACTAATCAAGTCGAGCAGCGAAATTAGTCATTCGTCCTTTTGTTTTTCGTTACCGTTTTTCGTTTTCGTCATTTTGTTCTCTTTTTGGTATGAGCGCCTGTATACCCGTCTGAAAGGTCTCGCTTTCGTATCTTTTTTACTTTCCATCCTGTCATCTTTGGTCTAGTTTTCCGCCGTCTAATTGGGTTAGCAGCATTCCAAATAAAAGAAATGCAATTACACCGGCAAATCGTTCTTCCTCGCTGTTTATAAATTTTCCACCGAAACATACCTTCCGATAAAAATTGGCACTGGCTTTTCTAACAACTTTTTGGGTGTTACCAGTTGTCTCAGTGTTCGCTTCGATGAAGAAAACTGCCGATCGATCATTGTGCAAGCCTGCTACGCACCTGCGCCGTTTAAGCTGAAGGTACGGCTTAAAGTGCACTCGCGACAGCTTCCATGTTCATTACGGTGATAATTGTTTTAGCAAGGTACGTATTTCATCAGGTAAACAAACCAGCCTGTGGATTTCACTAAAAGCGGATAACCGCTAAATTGGAATACGTCGTGTAATATATTTAGGCCACAGATTGGCAGCGCTAAACTCGTCGTGCCTCCGCTTGTGCACCTTAAGAGGCAGACTCGTGCGAAAGCAACCAATTTGAATAATCATGCATGAAATTAAGCACAACACCTTGGACGAGGTGCGTTTAGGTTGCTGATACGGATATATGACCGCCCAGAACATAATATTTGCTCTCTATTTGTGGCTAAATGCGCGAAATACCACACGCTACAGTGGCACCCGCGGAAAACTAGCTCCTCTTCCTCCTCAGCATACCGGATCGACTCTGAATTTTTCCGCGGCTTGTAATGACTCATATATTTTAATTTCGGTAGCAAAGAACTGCTATATCTGTAGCTTATGTTTGGCTCGCGGTCCTTAGCAATAAGCATTTTCGTTACCTATACGCTAGCTTGGAACAGCCTTAATGCGCCACGGAGAATTTAGTCATGACAGCGAAACGGTTAAAAAACGCGCTGTGGCGCGAACAGAATAGCTTCGTCTGGCGCTGCTTTGGACCACGCAGCCATCGCCGCAGCATTGCGCACCGCATGTTAAATTGCCAGCTTCTTGCGCTGTGGTTCGCAAACGGTGGTCTTCATGCATTCTCATCCGTTCGAGATACAGAGTCGGCGGCGGAGAAGCACCGTAAGACAATTGCCTGTTGACGGCCAGACGATCAGCGGTGCGTGGTTTGTAACGTACTAACTACTATGGTCAGAAGTGCACTGGGACAGAGGCACAACTTTCCCCAGCCTTGTTATCCGCCGCGGCCAGACGGGGGAGAGAACTCAGGCACCTGTACTTCTATCATCAGCGTGCCCTTCGCCTTTTCTGCTTTGGAAAGCATCTGAGAGACGATGCAGTCGGAAAAAGAGAGCAGAACAAGGTAATGTGTCCGCTGTTTCTGCCCCTTATTCGTGACCTACACTGCGAGCATTCTTTTAAGCGGCGGCGCTGCATGCCGCTTCAAAAAATCATGTTCTTGGAGGTGATACTGCGCATGCATGATGTGCACTGCTTATTTGTTTTTCCAAGAAAAGCTGGATTTTGGGCTTGTGCCCAGGCTTACTCGGGTGCTGAAAAAATTGGTCCTGAGGTGTCTTTCTATCTTTTCATAGTTGCTAAAGCTCACACTGGGGCTAGAAAACTCGGGAGATAGTAAAAGCATATAAGATGTGGGGATACATATGAATCCTCTATGCGCTATGTTAAAGGGACTATGCAATAAATTAATTGAGATTACGTAAAGCCGACGAGAGATAAGCATTCGATCACTCGTCACCCCAGTGCAAGAATTTTTGAGCTAGCATCAATAACAGCGAAGATATAGACGGTTAAAAATTGCGCTCCTCCTCTCCCCCCTCAACTCGTACACGAGGAGCACCAGAAAAAAAATAAAGAAAACAGCTCTGGGACTGGGCCCCGCCCATGAATACGTCATCCGCTGAAGTTTATTTTGCGACTTCCGGTTGTCGCTCATAGCCCCCCAGCAGCAGCGTCGGCGGCGTGGCGGCATCTCTCCGGTCTCTTCGCCTTCCTGGATTGCGGCGCGCGTCGGGTTTCTTTGCTTGTCATCTGTGGTAATTAGCAGTAATAAGCCCGGACCTCGAGGTGCGACTGCTCGCTTTTACCGCCGCGATGGGCAGCGAGCCTTATGCGTGCGCGCGAAGAGCCGTGCGAGTAGGTCCCGACAAAAGGAGGCGGCAGCGGAAAATTGAAACCATATGCGTGACTGCAATGCCCTGGCTCGCGCTTGCCCGAGAGGGTCGCGCGGCGGCATGAGCAGACGATTTTCACGGTTTACCGGAAGTGTGCCCGTGACGTCGTGGCTGCCGTGGCTCCAGCGAATGAGAGCGTGTGGTGGCCTGGCGACGTCATGGGTAGTGTGACGTCTTTGTTTCGCGATTTTAGTTCCAAAATCTGTCACTACGAGCACACCAATCGGCCCGCGAATTTTAAAAAACACGGTTTTTGAAAGTTCATAATAAATTGTCGGCTCAGTTCTGAAGACTCATACTTGGTGTGAATGCTTCTTAGCATCACTTCTAAGCATTGAAAACATTTCCAAGTGACTTTTTATTCGTTGCATAGTCCCTTTAAGCGCGCCGTTCGGGAGGTTTGCGAGGGAGGCACTCCGCCGCCCCCGCTTCTTTTCGCGCACCGCGGCAACGTGCCGTGAAGACTTTCCCTCTTTTCCTTGTTACAACGAAGAGACCTCCTCTCCACAGCACGGGAGACGGCGCGGTTTCGAGTCGTCGCTGCAATACGAGGCGAGGTTCCAAGAAGTTGGAAAATTTCGCTGCGCTTGCATGTGAACCAGCCTTTATCCCCCGGCCACCGCGTGTGGCTTGTCCGCTGCGGACCGTGAGCGAGGAGCCACGCGAGGTGAGTGGAACTAAAGCCCTTCTTCTCCCGCTATTCTGTGGGTGTTCTTCCCTTTTGTGCTTTTCAGCCCCGTACACGTGTGGGAACACTCCCGCGTTGCGGCGGCTGCTTTGTGGCTGCTGCTTGGATTGCTCAGGAGCAATTAACGCTCATTCGAGTAAAATGCTCGTGTTTCTTCCCTTTGACGCGAACCCGCCGTGATGGCGACTTACAGCACCGCGGGGTGGGGGGTCACAGCTCTGGCTGCTAGGGCTGGCGCGCTGGTGCTATGGAGCGACTATCGGTTCTAGCCATTTGAGCGTTAGTACAAAAATAACGCCCATACAGAATGTCAAATAAGGTAATTTCAAATAAAGTGACGACTATGCAAACCAGGCCCCCTCACTGCTTTCGAGAAAGAAAATTTGTTATTTAAACAATCATACTTTCTGTCGCAGTTTTGCGTTTTTTCTCTTGTTTTTCAATACATTTATTTACTCGAAGCCCGAAAGGGCATAGAAAACGCATGTCCGGAATGAGAGTGCTTGATGAGGAAGCGTCAGGAAACGAGCTTCCGTGAAAGCAGCCAGCCTATTAAAGACGCATTTAGGATGCCGGTCTGTGGAGGGGGGGGGGGGGGGGGGGACGAGGTGGCGAAGGTGGTTGTCGTCTTGTGTGTTACACATACATGTCTCTCTCAATCTGCCTGCCTCAATACATCGCAAAATCAAAACACCTAAAGAGCTGAGCTCAAAATTCGCATTACGTAGTAGCGTAATAGCCAATGTTTTTAAGTTCCGTGTTGGCAGGTTGAGTTAATTAATTCTGAATATTTACCCTGCGTAATAAACGCACACCAAAAACTTTCAGACATTTTATCGGCAAAAGGAGTGCGAGTAAATGCGGCAAAAAGTCAATTGTAAACTTAACAGCACATACCACTCAGGTCGAATGCAGCCTACCCTTATAGAAACGACGTTTTCTTTCAGCAAAACACAGTAATTGGGAAATTTGCGGGAATATTGAATGAAATTTACATCCTTCTAATGTCGTTTTACGATTAGATTGTTTTTCTTTTGCTTCGGGCTAAAATAATTTAACAAACAAGCGCAAACAACGGTACGTGAATTTGTTTGATAACTACGTAAAAGAACCAAGAAACAACCCTACTCATGCTCTGTGCAGCTTGTTGGGAGAGCAGTGGTGGTAGTTTCTATGTACAGGCTGGATTACCCTTACTGTGGTCAGTGGGCAAATGCTCCATCTGAGCCCCTTAATTTAAACAATGTGTTTCTACCACTGTCCTGAAAAGCCAGTGCTCTCGAAAAACTACAAGTGTCTTCCTCAGTATTGGCCGCTCAGTTCGTGAACGCTAAGGGTACACGATGAGAGAGACGGCGTCCAACAAAACGTTCACTCTCCTCAGATTGAACAGGAGTGTCTCACTACCGTCCCCCCCAAAAAAACAAAAAAAAAACCTGGAGGGCACCGCTTTTCATGGTCACACCAGTTGATGTTAGATACGCTATGTTCCGGATACGAAGTAGTTTATTTATTCATCTACACAATACAGCAGACCTTTTGCTTAGGTCCAAGCAGGAAGGGCACAAAGATATAATATACAAGTGAAATCAGTCAGTGGTAAAAACATGCACGACAAATAAAATTGAAGAATATCCCTATACAGTAACTAAAATACATCTTCAAAGGACTTCATAAAGTCAACAGCGGATATCACACTCTCAGGGAGAGCATTCCAGTCTGTAAACGTCCTCGGAAAAAAAAAAATTTAGAACCGTTAGTTTTCGCGAAATATAGCGCTTAACTATAATCGTAGTGATGAGGAGTTCCACGCGTTTCTGAGAACTGTGCATAGCATTACGCCGATAAAAGAGCTGGTTCATTGATCAGCCGCAAAGACAGGCGACAGCAATTACAGAACCAAGACGGCACCTTGCAGCTCCCCAAATGATTGTTGAGACTGGCCTTTTCGACGCTTCCATTGCGTTCGGCCAGAAAATTCTTCTACAAGCATCCGATATCCCTGCTTTCGGCGTCCTTGATTGTTTATTTAATTTTATAATCTTTAATTTCGCTTCTAATCACGAGTATAAACCCTGGAGTTCACTAAGGTGGCACTTTGGTCTAGTTTTAATGCATCGAAAAGATACGGCGCCGGTGAGATGTGGCACACTATATCACTGCGTCCTGTTTCTCCTGGGATGTATCTCTTTCCTACCTTACAACTCGTCAAAAAGAATCACGCGTTTACAATCCACACAGCGTCCCCTTTGAACGACCTCAACAAGCCCTTCAACCATCTTGCCATTTCTGTCCCCCCCTTTTCTTCTCACTGGGCGCCTTTCTCAAAATCCTATTGCTCAATATGCATTCTTCGGGTGCACAGAAGGGTTCACGCCGCACTGATAGTTTTCTTTCGCCCACAAAATCCCTTCCCGCTGACCCCTCCTCCCACAGCGTGGAAGTTAATCCGAAGAATGGTTAACCGCCCAACCCAACTCCGCCGCTGCGTGCCCCCACGTCTGCCTACGTGCGGCTATGCGAGGCAGGATGGAGAAAAGAAAAGAGAAAGGAGGAGTTCAGGGTCATGCTGCCCATGGTGACAGTTTGCCGAACTAAACGGCCATTTCCCGGGAAGCTGGGCTTGGGACATGCATAGGCTACTCAGCAAAAGAGCGGAGTATACGGACTACCACCATCTGTTTTGATTCAAGACGCCCTGGATCGTCGCATGGTAAAGAAAGCACCAGTGGAGCAACAGCAGAGGTGCTCGCTTGAAGGTGCTGACTGCCTCCTAAAAACTGCTGGCTTGTCTAAAATAGGAGCCCCACAACGTCTTTGCAGAAGGTAGTGACAAACTTTGATGACAATGAATTGTCACTTTTACAAGAAAACAAAGAAGGCCGCTTTGTGGTGTTTTACCAAAAGGCCTTTTCCATGAAAAAGCCCTGCAAGCAGTAGAATAGAACTTCATCCTTATAAAGCGTCGTCGCACAATGGCAAAACGAGAATTGCCAACTTCTGCAAACTTGTTGGGAATGAAAGTTTGTTACACGAATAGGTAAGCTTAAAGGTAATGCTTTCAATATTTTGTTTATTGCTAAGAAGCATAAACCCGGTGTCCCCTTTCGGACTATTGTAAGTGAAAATGGCTCTTGGCAGTTACAGGTTAGTGAGTTCCCCAAAGACACTGAAATAACTAACTCTCGACGACCCTTTTCTTATTAGAAATTCTAAGAACGTAATTAATTTTCTCAAGACTAAACAAATATCGAGTTTGTGTTCTCTGTCGATGTAGATGATCTGTTTTAATCTGTACCTCACCAGGAGTTGTAGGCTTCTCTGAGATAATGCATTGACAAGGGTAGTGTTGTCCCTTTCCAGAATTCAGCTGGCATGCCTGTTGACATTTTTTTAACTGTTAGATTTTTACCTTAACGGCACTTTTATCGCTTTTAGCAATGAGCTTTGCTTACAGAAGAAAGGCATATGGATTGGTTCATGCATCGCGTTCATGCTAAGCAACATTTTTTTAGCTAGCACTGACCAGATTTTAAGCACTGTTTTTAACTCGAAAGAGATCATCAAGGTGCGCCGATATGCTGATGATATTTTTTATCTTTTTAGACAAGTGGAGCCTTTTGTACTAGTGCGCTATGGTTAACAGGATTTTATATGCTTTTATAAAGCATGGCGAGAACTAACCTCCACTTTTGAGACACCGGATAACGACGAACTTTAGTTTTTAGATCTACGGGTGAACTTGGGTGGAGATCATGTTGGTTGGGAGTACGCCCCTTGTGCTTAAAAGCGAGTTTTGCCTTTCAATTCCGCTTATTCAGAGGTGATAAAAAGAGGCATAGTCAGCTTGTGTCCGGATTTGGCGCTTGAGAAATCGCGCTTTCATGAAATAAAGACAAGCTTTGATAACCAATTGTCAAGAATTACGGCTTCGGGCTACCCCTTCACGGTCGTGACTTCTATTGCAGAGGCTAGGCTGAAAAAAGCGAAGGCACGCACAACGAACCCTACGACGGAAAGGGACAGAGTCCTGCGACCGGGATATGCCCCCTGCCTACACAAAGTGTCGCATATGACGAATGTTGCGAATAGGTTTGGGGTACCTCTTGTTTTTTCGGCTCCGGTAAAGCTTCCCAAAGTGTGCCCTCGTGCTCCGGAAAGGAGAGAAGAAGCGGAAAGCACACCACGCCATATGTGCAGTGCCCTTCAGGGGTGGTATACGAGTGGCCACTTACATGCGGAAAAGTGTACATCGGTCAAACGGGGCGATCTATCAAGGACCAGCTGGGGGAGCCCCAAATGAATTTAAAGAACAAAGATATTGTGCACTTGGTTAAGCACTGCCAGTCATGCAGGGAATGTGCATCACGTTTCGACAGCTGTATATAAATATCTGATGGCTGTATTAGTGATGCTTCGATTTTTATGTACACTTCGGAGTTCGACCTTCTCGCGGCTGTGAGATAACATGTGTTTCAGAGGTTACCGTGTCACGTTGTTGCTTTTATCCTCTCTGTAGTGCGCAGACGCTTAGAGCCTTTATTTACGCGAAACCTATTGCCAATAAAACCAGTTGTGAGTGCAGCGTTCGTCTATGTGATTGTGTGTTTCTTCTCATGTTCTTGTGCTCCTTCGCTGCCGTTATGAATGAAGAAAGCTACCAACTAGACCAAAAACTCGTTTTACTCAAATATGATAGTCTCCTGATCTTGTGCAGCGACGTAGGTCTCCGGAAACTTGCTCATCTCTTGCTTGAATCACACAAAACAAACTCCTTTCCAAAGTTCGCGGCGACCGTTGAGGAGCGATGACAGCAGCTAGGACGTGGGCGCGGTTAACACGCTGAATGGAATAATCAACTCTGCGCCGTTCACGTATTGCCCGAAATGCTGCAGTTGCACCCACGTCGTGCATGCATTATGCACGCCCCTGTCCAAGTTCTATATCAAATTTAAAATGAATTCATACGGGCAATTGCGGTGCTATACCGCATACTATTCAGCAGCATAGGCAGTGGTACTACCTGATATCACCCATTGCAAAGCAATGGTACCACCTGATATCACCCAACCGCAGCGGTGGCCTAGCGGTTTGAGCATCCGCCTAGTATGATGGAGGTCCGGGGTTAAATCTCCGGTGCCGCCGGGTACCCACCGGTGTTACAATGGGTACAAGCTTTCCCCTGCCTGGTGCTCGGCTTCTTTAGGGTGGAATGCTTGTGAAATGGGTCTTTGATCCCCACCTTGAGTAATCTAAAATACCTTGTGCCATGGCGCTGTTTGGCCAAAGCTGCCCCTGCGCCATAAAAATTCATCTTCATCATCATCCATTACAAAGCATATTGATAGCTTTTAGCCCAATCACTGTCTACACTCTGCCCAGTGCCAGCGCTCCAACATTAATTATCTCATTGCTGAGATGTTTCCAGCATGTCCACTCTCGTTTCCTCTGTGCCCACCAAAGTTTGCAGCATAGATTCGTTTCCAAACAGCTCGCTGCCACATGTGAACGGTTTCCATGGTGTCCATTAAGCCTGCTAGCATAGTTCTGTTAACACCAGCGTGGGCGCAGTAAGTGCATCAGTGTTTTTCATTTTTTCACCAAGCCCGTTGTTATATACACTGTGCCCACAATGAATGTCAGTAGAAACCAAGTCCTTTCCCGCAGATTTCGTTTATTGTAGAGTCTGATATGCTGAAGACGCGCGTATCCTTCCGAGCTATGCACGTGTAAACGGGTTTTTCGAAATGCAGTACAGCGGACCTCTTGGATCTCTTGTTCTGGCAGCGCAGACACAATTTGGACCACATTTTACTCCATATGTCATTGCCTTAGGGCACTAAATGAAAGAGAGAAAAGGTGTTACGAAGCAGAACGGCAATGACAGGAGAAAATGCGTGCCGACTTCCTTCATTGCTATCGTTCGCAGTAAGGACGAAAAAAATTACGGATCGAACATTCATTTTCGTCTTTAGAAAGTTACACCTGCTACGCTACGAGCGGACAATGTGCGTGTTTTTGTGACCATCAAAGCGTCCTGTGCGCAGTGGAGCCATTCAGCCTCCCTACTACTTTGGACCACTCACGTCGGTCTTTGTTTTGCCTACCTCCTTATCCGAAATCTGAAATAACAGGTCGTATTTTTTCTGTGCCGTTGAAGCTGCGCGATCTAATCACCAGAGCTGAAGTTGCCGTGGCAAAAAAGAAAAGAGAGAATACTTGTATTGAGTGCACTGAACAGGATGATGGCCACAAGAAGAGTACTGTCACCTGATATTGTATGAGGGCATTAAAAACCTAAATCCTCCTTCCTCCCTTCACAATATTATCGACTGGGTAGCGAGGTGGAGTGGCAATAAACGTTTTTCCTAAAACTCACGTCCCGGAAATTTTAGTCCCCACTAGTACATGTCTCACCCATCGTCATATGGGCGATAAAATATGTTTTGGATATTGTTTGTTTTCTATTATTCGTGTTTATTTTCCTTTTTTATCGTGTCACAGGCGAAATGCTTCAATGGGATGGAAGTAATGCTGCGGAGATTTTTACTGTTTGTTCACGCTGAAAGCCTTCAGCACACAGCTTTTCCCCTCACACAGCTTTATCTCTCTGTTTGTGACGGATGAAGAGATGATTGCAGGTATGCACAATACGTAGCTTCTACATTTTCAGGTAGTCGTAGTTGCTTTTTGCTCCTTGGCTCAAAGTGTACTTGACAACCTAAAATGGAGCGCGGCCGGAAACTACTGCGATTGTGTTCTGCGACGGTCACCATGCACGTTTCTTTTGCAAACGTCGCCACCGAACTCTTCAGTTCTTTCCTGGTGCATGTAAACTCGATAAAGAAAAGGAAATCTACATATATTTATAGGTTCACCTATGTCTGTTAGCAAAGATTGAAAAAGGGCTTCTTGTGTTAGTAGAGAGCCCACAGTGGCAACGTTTTCAGTGGTAGTGTGCATCGAAATGGAGAGAGCATATGTTATCTGGCCGAATGCTTTAGCGAAACGGCATAGTTATTTGTACTACTATAGTTAAAGTCCTCATTTATTAAGAAATTTGCAGCCCAGTGTGAGTAATACCCACAAATATGTATCTGTGTGTGTGCACCTGTTTCCATCTTAGTCCGGTGATGTGTGTAGCAACTAGCCGCCTCTGTTTTCCGTATGTCCTTCACATACGGATTGCGTTTCTAAGGGGTACAAATATATTTACCCTGTAAAAACAATAATTTATTCTTGTAGCTGAGCGGCGTTGAATTCCTTTGCATCTGAAAATGCAAAACAGCGTTATTATTTTAGCAGCTGAAAATTATCGCGATAAGCGGGGTCATGCAGTTCTCTCCGCTACGATAAAGTGCCCTCTAAATCAGATGAAACGCAAAGAAACCAACACAAACTCTGGCACAACCGGTAGATTTTACCGGATGGTGAGAAAATACAGACGTAGGCTATTAAACTTCCAAAGAGCTGTGTTTAAGCCATGGATTCCAAAACCAACCGGTATAGGACTTGACGTCTCTACTGTACGATCTTTCAGTTTTATAGCTTTAGTTTTACTTTCTTCTTCGTGATTAATTTAAAGCTGATAGTATGCCTTTCAGGAACTCTTTGCAAAAGACGCAAAGCCAGATTTTATGCTTCCATATTCAGAAGTTCGAAATGATTTGGTGGTTTCAGAATCAGCGCGGGAGTCGTTTCATGAAAATATAGCCATCATTTGATTCTAATAGAGAATTAAATAATTCGAGTGTGCTATGGGCTCAGACATCACACGATATTACAAGTAAAGAAGCAGCTGGTTAATAAATTACTGCAAATCTCTCGGAAAACGCAATGCTAAATAACGCACTCATGAGGCAAAAAAGATTCGATAGAGAAATTATTCCACTCTCACCATTTTAGCAAGAAAAAAATCTTAAAAATCGCCCTTGTCTTTGTTTATGATATAAACCTCTCCACATGAAGAAGAGGCTGCTTTGCGTGCGAAGAGGTGGCGGCATCACCTCACTTGGAAATCCCGTGAGGAAACTTCAACAGTAGCGTAGCGTGCAGCTGACATTGGCGGCGGTAAAAGCGAGTGAGGGTGTTCTTTTTCTGGGATTTCTGTCAGACTTGTTATGGTCAGGTAGACACTACCCCTTTCCATTGCTGCCTGCAAGAAGCCGTTACAAGAGGAGTTTTGGTGCCTCACCGAGTGTAACAGTTTTGGTCATTTTGAATTGACATAGCATCTACGTATAGCACTTACTACTAAGACAGTGTTTGCCACGCATAATTATATCATAGAACCGGTATGTAATTCATCATTTAACCCCCGCTCAAGCCATGTGATATCTCACCGAGCGAAGCAGCTTGCCGATTGTTAGTTCACATCCACTACACCTCTAGAACTTACTACTGAGACAATGTTTCACAAGCAGAACTTTATAATAGCAGTGGTATGTCATTCATCCTTTAGCTCCGACTCGAGGCACTATACTACAATGAGCAGTGATCAACAAAAAGTGCCCGATTTTCTGCAAACAAAACAGCAAAAAGTCCCACAGATGTCTTCACGTTGTATAGAAGATTAGCATGTGCTAATAATCACAGTAACATAAAAATGGAATTGAATTAACGTTTTACTTGCGGGTTGGGTGACATTCAACACGACTAGGCCAATATTAAGATATGAATTTCAAAAATCAAGTTTAAGCGGATGAAATAACAAGATAAACAATTAAGATCAGTGCAAGCTTCTGATAATGGCTACTTCGTGCAGCATGGCTATTGTAAGTCGATAGTGTAGACGTGCGGGCTAGTTGGTGGTTCATACTTCTTTTAAACAGCGCAAAAGACACGGACGCAGAAGGGACACACACAGCGCCTACTTTCAACTATATTTATTCATGAATATATATATATATATATATATGTGTGTGTGTGTGTGTGTGTGTGTGTGTGTGTGTGTGTGTGTGTGTGTGTGTGTGTGTGTGTGTGTGTGTGTGTGTGTGTGTGTGTGTGTGTGTGTGTGTGTGTGTGTGTGTGTGTGTGTGTGTGTGTGTGTGTGTGTGTGTGTGTGTGTGTGTGTGTGTGTGTGTGTGTGTGTGTGTGTGTGTGTGTGTGTGTGTGTGTGTGTGTGTGTGTGTGTGTGTGTGTGTGTGTGTGTGTGTGTGTGTGTGTGTGTGTGTGTGTGTGTGTGTGTGTGTGTGTGTGTGTGTGTGTGTGTGTGTGTGTGTGTGTGTGTGTGTGTGTGTGTGTGTGTGTGTGTGTGTGTGTGTGTGTGTGTGTGTGTGTGTGTGTGTGTGTGTGTGTGTGTGTGTGTGTGTGTGTGTGTGTGTGTGTGTGTGTGTGTGTGTGTGTGTGTGTGTGTGTGTGTGTGTGTGTGTGTGTGTGTGTGTGTGTGTGTGTGTGTGTGTGTGTGTGTGTGTGTGTGTGTGTGTGTGTGTGTGTGTGTGTGTGTGTGTGTGTGTGTGTGTGTGTGTGTGTGTGTGTGTGTGTGTGTGTGTGTGTGTGTGTGTGTGTGTGTGTGTGTGTGTGTGTGTGTGTGTGTGTGTGTGTGTGTGTGTGTGTGTGTGTGTGTGTGTGTGTGTGTGTGTGTGTGTGTGTGTGTGTGTGTGTGTGTGTGTGTGTGTGTGTGTGTGTGTGTGTGTGTGTGTGTGTGTGTGTGTGTGTGTGTGTGTGTGTGTGTGTGTGTGTGTGTGTGTTAAGGAAGCCAACAGTCACCGAAATCAAGGTGCATAGGGGAATGTTTTTTTATGTAATATCTAGTGCCAATCAATTAGTTTTTTAAAAAAGAAAATTCCTTATAAAGCAGCAGAAAAAACAACCATGCCGCCGGTGGGATCCGAACCCACGACCTCCGAATATCGCATCCGGTGCTCTTACCAACTGAGGTATACGGCGACGGCTGTCCAATCTGCTGCTTTCGTGGGTATTTATGTTTTTGCATGTAACCGAACCTTGAGAGTGTTCACCAGCGCCACCCTCGTCCATAGCGGTGGACGTAGCACGTCCTGTAATACCGCAAGTGTGACGTAGAACGTCATCTAACGGCGAGGGCGGAAACTGTGCGAGAGCCCTCTCATGCTACCTATGGCATCAAGACTGCCAGAACCGAGACCCAAGTTAAGCTATTAGCAGGCAAGGCAAATGAAGTGAGCACCGGACGCGATATTCGGAGGTCGTGGGTTCGGATCCCACCGGCGGCATGGTTGTTTTTTCTGCTGGTTTATAAGGTATTTTCTTCAAAAAAAAACTAATTGATTGGCACTAGATATTAAATAAAAAAACATTCCCCTATGCACCTTGATTTCGGTGACTGTTGGCTTCCTTAATACGTTTGTCAAACGAGCCCCTCTCTTCACCAGTTATATAGAAGATGTCGTCGACCTCTGCAAGCGTGTCAACCCTTCTATGAGCGAGGCCGACAAGATCACACACATTATGAAAGGCATTGAGGATGATGCCTTCCAGATGCTCGTCGCCAAAGACCCCCAGACTGTCGCCGGTGTCATCGGCTACTGCCAAAGCTTCGATGAGCGGCGCAAAGAACGCCTTTCTACCCGACGTGCAGGCTTACAGGAGGCCGCACTTTGCAGCTTGCCTCTGCCAGGGGACGGGGCTCTGGACCAACAGTCGCTCCTCCAGAGCATCCAGTAGTTTGTACGTCAGGAAGTCGCACGCCAGCTCTCTTTGTCTACCTGCCCGCCTACGCCTGCGCCGTCGCTCACTCCCAACCTACAGCGTGTTATTGAGGAGCAGGTCGCTGAAGTCTTGCCACCTCCTTCTCAGCCACTCCTGATAGCGGCTCCTCTTACGTACGCCGATGCCGTGGTGTGGTCGCGGCCCTCACCTGCTGCCCCTGTCTACAGGCCACCTACCCGGCAGTTAGAACCCCAGCGACCTGCAACCCCACCTTAGCGTCCGGTTGCCTGCCCCGGATCACAGCCGCAGCCACTCAACCCATGGCGCACACAAGACAACCGCCCTTTTTGCTACGCCTGTGGCGTCGCTGGTCACGTTGCTCGTTTGTGTCGCAGTCGTGACCACCGTCCCTACGATTATAGGCGTGAGCCGACGTACGACCTTCCGCCGTCGTCCTCGCCTGAGTCACACTTGCCGCCTCCGGATTCTTCTTCTCTTAGTTACCAACCCCGCTCCCACCGCTCGCCGTCTCCTGGCCGTCGTTCCCGTTCCCAAATGCTCCGTCGCCAACCCGCCGTCCACGCGGAAATCTAACCACCGCACTTCCGGAGGCAAGAACTGCGTCACCAGCGGCTCACTCAAGACCTTTTTCTTCGGCGGCCAATATTATTACCGTTTTCGTTGAAGGAGTCGCCGTCGAAGCACTTGTTGACACTGGCGCAGCCGTTTCGGTTCTCAGTCACACCCTCTGTCGCAGACTCAAAAAAGTGACGACGCCCCTTCCTCCCGTTTCTCTCCGGACGGTCAGCGCTAAGGACATTCGACCGTTAGCCGCCGCCTGCACCGCCCGCCTGCTCATCGGGAACTTTCCCTACACAATCGAGTTCACCGTCCTCGCCCGCTCCTCTCACGACGTTATCCTTGGCTCGGACTTCCTCTCCTCACATCACGCCGTTATTGATTGCGCCCGTGCTCAGCTTGACTTGTCGCCCTACAGTGACGCCCCTTTGGACGTAACCGGTGCTGCTGCCGCTACTGTGGTCGTCTCAGAGGACACAGACGTTCCACCTTTCTCTTCAATGCTGGTGCCTCTTTCTTGTGCCGCACTCTCAGATGCAACAGTGACTTATACCCCCTCTTTCCGATGCGCTGACCAGAAGTCTGTTTTGCTGCCTCATGCTGTGCTGACAATTGTTCGTGGCTCCAGCGCTATTTATGTGGCCAACCCGTTCTCCTGCCCTACCACTTTACTTCGTGGCCAATCGCTTGGTAGCGTTGCCGTTCTCGATCCCGCCTCCGCATACCCCCTCGTCGATAGCGCGGCCGGCCTTCACGTCAGCGCCATTACGCCTGTTCCCATCACGAATCAGTGGTCTGTAGATATTTTTCACCGTTCCGTCGACGCCGCCCTGACGTCTACCCAACGAGACCAGCTTGTAGCCGTTCTGCAGCGTTTTCAAGCTTTGTTTGACTACCAGCAACCTTCCTTGGGCCGCACCACCACCGTTACCCACTGGATTGACACTGGAACTCATGCCCCTTTGCGCCAACATCCGTACCGCGTGTCAGCCGCTGAGCGCAGCATCGTTGACGCCCAGGTGACCGACATGCTCCAGCGTCACGTGATACAAGCGTCGCACAGCCCGTGGGCATCGCCAGTGGTTCTGGTCAAGAAAAAAGACGGTTCCATCCGTTTCTGCGTGGACTACCGTCGTCTGGATAAGATTACACGCAAGGACGTTTACCCTCTCCCCCGTATCGATGATGCCCTTGACTTTTCTTCATTGGACTTGCGCTCCGGTTACTGGCAGGTGCCGATGGCGGAAGCCGATCGCCCAAAAACTGCATTCTTCACACCCAACGGGCTCTATGAATTTAATGTCATGCCTTTCGGCCTCTGCAATGCACCCGCCACATTCGAGCGCATTATGGACAACATACTCCGAGGGCTCAAATGGCACACATGCCTTTGTTATCTAGACGACGTTGTAATCTTTTCCCCGGACTTTCCATCTCACCTCCAGCGCCTCGAGACTGTTCTTCGCTGCCTGGCCGACGCTGGCCTCCAACTTAATTTGAAAAAGTGCCGCTTCGGAGCTCGGCAGCTCACCATTCTCGGTCACGTCGTATCGAAGTATGGCGTTCTCCCGGACCCTGCCAAGTTGCGAGCTGTGGCCGAATTTCCAAAGCCCACTTCTGTAAAGACCTCCGCAGCTATGTCGGCCTCTGCTCCTACTTCCGCCGCTTTGTCCGCAATTTTGCCACTTTCGTCGACCCTCTGAACAAGCTCCTTTCCACCCACGACCTTTCAGCCTGGTCGCCAGCCTGTGATGAAGCGTTTACGACACTCCGTCGCCTCCTCACCATTCCACCAATTCTGCGTCACTTCGACCCTCGTTCTCCGACGGAACTCCACACCGATGCCAGTGGCGTCGGCCTCGGTGCCGTACTCGCTCAACGCAAGCAAGGCTTTGACGAATACGTTGTCGCTTACGCTAGCCGGACACTCACAAAAGCTGAAGCCAACTATTCTGTCTCCGAGGAGTGTTTAGCCATCCTTTGGGCGATCGTCAAATTTCGCACCTACCTGTATGGGCGCCCTTTTGACGTTGTCACCGATCACCACGCCCTCTGCTGGCTGTCCTCTTTGAAAGATCCCTCTGGCCGACTGGCGCGATGGGCTCTGCGACTCCAAGAGTACGACATTCGCGTTATCTATCGTTCCGGCCGCAAACATGCCGATGCTGATGCCCTCTCACGTTCCCCTGTACCATCTGCGGCAGCGCCTTGTATATCCGCCCTGGCTTCTTTCAAGTTTGAGTTCGCTGATATGGCTTCCGAGCAACGCAAAGACCCGTGGATCACTTGCCTTTTTGATCTCCTATCTGGCCAATCGTCTCGACCTCCTTCCCGTGCTCTCCGTCGTCAGTCCCACTATTTCGCCATCCGAGACGAGCTCCTTTACCGCCGCAACTATCTCCCGGATGGTCGCAAGTGGCTTCTCGTCATTCCGACACATCTGCGCTCCTTCATTTGCTCTTCATACCACGATGATCCCCAGTGTGCCCATGCCGGATTCTTGAAGACTTTCACCCGTCTACGACAGCGATATTACTGGCGTGGGATGCCCGTTACGTCCGCCAGTTCGTTCAGTCCTGTACCACATGCCAGCGACGAAAACGTCTACCTCGCCGACCCGCCGCTCCTATGCAGCCGCTGCCTTGCCCAGTACAGCCCTTCGAGAGCGTTGGCCTCGACCTCTACGGCCCTCTTCCCAGCACATCAACCGGGAACCGCTGGATCATCGTTGCCATCGACCACCTTACACGTTACGCTGAAACATCGCCTTTACTATCCGCTACAGCCCAAGACATTGCATCCTTCATTCTCCATCACATCATTCTTCGCCATGGTGCGCCCAAAGAGCGGTTCAGTGATAGAGGTCCGGCCTTCCCCCTCTGAAGTTGTATAAGCTCTCCTTCAGGAATGCAACGTCGTTCACCGCACCAGCTCCGCCTACCATGCTGGCCATGCATGGTACTTCCGACCATTGTAACTGGGACCGAATTCTCCCTTTTGTCACCTACGCTTATAACTCTGCCGCTCAAGCCACCACCGGATTCTCTCCATATTTTCTCCTGTACGGACGTGAGCCTTCTTGCACAATGGACACCATTCTACCTTACCGCCCTGATGCTTCCGAATTTACAGCTCTTTCTCAAGCCGCAACATATGCCGAAGAATGCCGACAGCTTGCCCGGTCCTTCACTTCTCACGCCCAGCAGCAGCAAAAAAGCACCCGTGATCACCCTGCACTTCCTTCTGCTTACCTTCCTGACTCTTTGGTCTGGCTCTGGGTACCCTCCTCACGTCCCTGCCTGTCCTCCAAACTTGTTAGCAAGTACCAGGGACCCTACCGTATTCTTCAGCAGATATCCCCCGTCAATTACCTCATCGAACCCCTTACGCCATTCCCTGATCATCGCCGCCGAGGCCACAAAATTGTCCACACGACCCGCCTCAAACCTTACTACGACCCCGCCGTCGTCATATCGCCCTAGGCCTCCAGGATGGCGCCCTTTCGCCCGAGGGGAATTGTAAGACTGGACACCGGCTTTAGAATCTTCAGAGGCTGGCGCTCAACGAAGAAGACGACGAGAAGCGGCGAACATTGCGGAGCTCGAGCGCCGAACACTCCGAAGCTCGAGCGCAGAACGCGTGGTCTCTCGTGCGTGCTCTGGACTGAACGCGGTCTCTGTTCTGTGCCTGGACGGTTCGGCTGGTTGTTCGTGACGCTGTGCTTATTACTGTGCTTATTACTGTGGTGTGCTGTGTGTGCTTTATTAGTAGTGTGCTGTGTTCTTATTACACAGTGTTCATATATTAAAAGAAAACGTTTCACTCTGTCATAACATCAGCAGTCAAAATGGTATTGCGCACCAAAGCTGAAAGAGGCTTTATTAAACAGACCAGAAAATATATAACGCGACTCCACGGCTTACTATAAGAGCCGCATGGAAAGTTAGAAATTCCGATTGGGAAGAGTGTTAAGCAGGGAGGTAATTTCTTGAGTTCTATTCAGCACGTGTTTGCAGGAGCTATTGAAAGCATTGGGAAGAATCATGGACAAATTAAAAAAGATATTTCCTTAGTTATTTCTAATTTCCTGAGGATGATTTTTGGCACAAACGAACGAATTGAAAAGTTTGACCTTGGACCTAGAGAGATAAAGGAGAACGGTGGGGCTAAAAATATTATATCTTTGTGGGCTCGGTAGCTGTGCCATGACACAGCCTCCTCATCCACTGATTTCCGCTATGCAGGTGCTCGTGCCTACCTTCTCATACGTCTTGCCAGCACTCTTCAACTTTTCGTGGGTCGTTACCAGAGCTGGAATTGCCATTCTACAACGAGAACAACCGAGCCTTTGCTTTGGGCGCCTCGGAAGCGTCGATAAAAGCCGCGCCCCCTCACTGGATCCTCGACACCGGATGGAAAGCGCAAGCGGCAGCGACATCGTTCCTGCCAGCGTATAAGAAGCACCGCTTCCTGCCCGCGCTTTGTGAGCTCGGTAGCTGTGCCATGATACAGCCTCCTCATCCACTGATTTTCGCTATGCAGGTGCTCGTGCCTACCTTCTCATACGTCTTGCCAGCACTCTTCAACTTTTCGTGGGTCGTCCTACCAGAGCTGGAATTGCCATTCTACAACAGGAACAACCGAGCCTTTGCTTTCGGCGCCTCGGAAGCGTCGATAAAAGCCGCGCCCCCTCACTGGATCCTCGACACCGGATGGAAAGCGCAAGCGGCAGCGACATCGTTCCTGCCAGCGTATAAGAAGCAGCGCTTCCCGTACGCGCTTTGTGAGCTCGGTAGCTGTGCCATGACACAGCCTCCTCATCTACTGATTTTCGCTATGCAGGTCAGTAAACCATATTGCCTTTTTGCTAAAAAACTAGTTACTACTGTCTGCTACAGTTGCCGAGCCTGCAGTGTTGCATTTTTGTCGCTGATGAATGTTTTGGTGTTATATAAACCCTCCTGCTCTTATCGGGCGATATTGAGACGAACCCTGGTCCTGATAAATTGGACCGTATTCTTGCTAAGCTGGAGACATTGTCAACTGGTCAAGACCAAATAATCACCGATGTACAGGACCTTAAGCGTCAGATGCGTTCTTTTGACAACAATTTCTGATTTGAGTAAGCGCGTAGCTGACCAAGAAAGTGTTTTCCAGGGTTTCTCTACTCTCAAAACCGATCTACAATCTGCCCAATCTGTCTCCGCTAAGACTGCTGCTCTTGTTACTAACCTTGAAGCTCGGTTAGATGACACCGAAAATAGGTCACGCCGTAACAATTTGATATTCTATGGCCTTTCGGATTCTAATTCGCGCGAAACGCTCGTCGAATCGGAAGAATTAATAATCCACCATTGTCATGACAAATTACTGATAACCTTGGACACAAGTCAAATTGAGCGTGCACATCGTTTGGGCCGCTATGAGGAAGGCCGTCGACGGCCGATTATAGTAAAAGTTTTGTCATCTAAAACAAAAGAAACTATCCTCTCAGAGGAGCCCAAGTTGAAGGGCACCGATTTCAGCGTCGAAGAAGACTTTTCCCTTCCTGTTCGAAAAGCACGCAAACACCTTGTCGCGTTTACAAAAGAAGAAACCGGACCGTTCTCCCTGCGGTACAAGACACTTTTTCTCGGAAAAAAACGCTACACCTTTGATGCTGCCACTGAAACGGTTACAGAAATAGCATAGCGCTTATCTCGCCACCGTCACAAATCTAATATTTGCTATACCACCCCTAGAGAGAATATTTGTCTGTCGATTATCTATACCAATATAGCAGCCTGCTTTCAAAGACCGATCTTCTGTCCAGTCTCGTGTCTTCAACGGGCAGAAATCTGCTCGTTTTGACAGAGACATGGCTGACTGATAGTATAAGCGACGCTGAAGTTCTTTGCAACTTACCAAACTTTAATATTTTCCGTGCTGATCGCACTAGCTCTCGAGGGGGTGGCGTCCTTATTGCTACAAGTAATCAGTTACAGTGTTCCCACATCAACATCACATCAGACCTCGAAATACTGTGACTCCTTTGCCGAGCCACACGAGTATCTATATTAATTGGAGTTTGTTACAGACCCCCTCATAACAGTCCCGAATTCGCCCGTAAACTGCAGAACATTTTAAACGAACTTAAAACTAGACACCCTGAGGCACACATCCTCTTTTTTGGAGATTTCAACTATCCTGGCATAAATTGGTCTACTCCTCATCAACCTGTTTTTAGACAGGATGAATCCCGTGAATTTATGGATGTCTGCGTAAACTTTAACCTAGCTCATTTTGAAACAGCGCAACAAAGACGGGACGTGGAAACTGAGGTGTAAAGACAAACATGCGCTGACTAACAACTGGGTTTATTGAAAAAAACACAAAATATATACAGAGTTAGGAAAGATTAATCGCCACCATAGTCAACTCATGCCACATGTGACGCCAGATATCCAATCTCCCCTTCGGAAAGGGCGACCGATGGGCAACTAATGCACGTTGCGCCTTTCTCACGTATAAGAAAAGCTTCAAAAACTTCTCGCGTCATCTTATCACAACGGCGAAACACGATATTGGTGTTCTTATAGTCGGGGGTACATTTGCATTTCTTGCAACGGAATGCACCTTTAGTGAGAGGGTCTCCTTCTGTTTTTCTTTTTTCGTACTCTTTTTCGTGTTTGCATTTGCACCTTCTGCAGTGGACCGCCACGTGTGACAGGGGGTCTTTTTTTCTGGTGTTCTCATGTTCCATGAGTCGCTTGTTGATGCATCTTCCTGTTTGGCCAATATATGTGGCGCCACACGAGAAGGGAATTTGGTATACTACCCCTACCTCGCAAGGTACATAAGGGGAAACATGGCGCACCTGACAAGCCCTTTTGTTTCCCTCCTGCCTCTGCCCTACCTGTCTACACATTCTGCCTAATTTCTTCGGGGCAGAAAATACGACGTCAACGCCATATCTGCCTGCCACTTTTTTGATATCTGGCTTGGATATCTGGCGTCACATGTGGCATGAGTTGACTATGGTGGCGAATAATCTTTCCTAACTCTGTATATATTTTGTGTGTTTTTTTCAATAAACCCAGTTGTTAGTCAGCGCATGTTTGTCTTTACACCTCAGTTTCCACGTCCCGTCTTTGTTGCGCTGTTTCAAAATGGATTCGTACCAACTTGCCCAAATTTCTGCTTTAACCTAGCTCAACTAGTAACACAGCCTACACGCATCGCCGGAGATACTGCTAACATTCTTGACCTCATACTATCTAGCTACCCTGAGAGCCTCAACGCTATCGCTTACCTCCGTGAAATCAGCGATCATGAAGTTATTCATGCATGCTTTTAATTTCTCTCCAATGACAAAAGAAACTTCCCAAAAAACAATTTCTCTTTACAACAAAGGAAACTATGAGGCCTTCAACGCGGAATTGGAGGCCTTTTTTCCATCTTATCAGGAATCATTTGACGAACAAGACATCCACACAAAATGTCAGCGTTTAAACACAAAATGAATGAATTGACTAACAAATATACCCTCAAATGCAGCTAACCACCACAAACCATGGTTCACCAAGACTCTTAAAAGATTAGAAAATAAAAAGAAACGCCTCTTCAGAAATGCCAAACTGAGCAGAGCAGACTGCGCATGGGAAAAATATTACGGTGCTGAAAAGGCGTATTTGGTCGCACTAAAAAACGCTAAACGTTCCTTTTATGATATCGACTTGCCAAATATACTTGCAAATAACCCGACTAAATTCTGGCAGCTTTTAAATCCCCAATCTTCGCGCGTTGTTACCCTGACTGACAATTCTGGACGCGTTATTTCGGACGTTGAGTGCGCTAACATATTTATTCCTGCTTTCGCATCTGTATTCACTAAAGAACAAGAACCACCCCCCCTCATGACAACCAATGACCCCACAACTGCAATGCCATCCGTTACGTTCGCAGAAACCGGCATATCCCTTCTAATAGATAAATTAAAACTTTCTTCATCCACCGGCATTGATGGATTTAACACAAAAGTCCTAAAGAACATTCGCCATGCATCTGCCAAGTTCTTATGCTTACTGTTCGCGCAGTCCATTTCAGCGGGTATCATACCCCACGATTGGAAAGTGGGGAAGGTCGTTCCAGTCCACAAGTCGGGTAAAAAAGATTCGCCACTTAACTACAGCCCCATATCACTAGCCAGCATACCCTGCAAGCTCATGGAACACGTCATTTACTCTTTAACAATGCAGTTTCTGGACTCAAATAATTTCTTCCATTCATCACCACACGGATTTCGTAAAGGATACTCCTGTGAAACGCAATTAGCTATCTTCGTTCATGACCTGCATGCCAAGCTTGACGCTAACCTCCAAACCGACGCAATCTTCCTCGACTTTGCTAAGGCTTTTGACAAGGTACCCCACAACCGCCTATTTCTGAAACTTTCCTGCCTAAGCATGCATACTGACATACTAGCATCAATAAAAGAATTTTTGACTCACCGTTCCCAATCAGTCGTCATTAATAATCAAATGTCTAACTTATTACCAGTTTCCTCAGGGATGCTCCAAGGATCCGTCCTAGGGCCTCTTTTGTTTATAATTTATATTAACGACCTACCTCAGAAATTAGATTGCCATATTCGGATGTTTGCCGACGATTGCGTTATTTACAAAACAGTTACTGACCCCGTTAACCAGCAATCTCTACAAGATAACCTAAATCTGGTACAAAAGTGGTGCAACGACTGGCTGATGACACTTAATATAAACAAATGCAAGTATATATCTTTCCACCGTCGCAGTAATCCTCTCCTGTTCCCCTACTCTATCTCTAACGTTCCTATCGACCATGTCCAATCATATAAATATCTCGGTGTTCATCTAAGTCATGACCTCACGTGGAATAGCCATATCGCGAACATTATTTCATCTGCTAACAAAACGCTTGGCTTCTTAAAGCGTCATCTCCACTCTGCCCGCCAGCATGTTAAGCTACTCGCATACAAATCACTAGTTCGATCAAAATTAGAATACGCATCGCCCATCTGGTCTCCGAAACAAGTATACCTTACTAACTCACTTGAATCAGTTCAAAATAGGGCAACTAGATTCATTCATTCCTCATACTCTTTTGATATCAGCATATCAGCTCTGAAATCGCAGTCCAATCTACCTACTCTGGCATTTCGTCGCCTTATTGCTAGTTTATCCCTATTTCATAAATTCTTTTATTCCGAGCTATCACAGGAACCCTATATCTGCCCTCCCCCACCACGCTTTTCTCATCGCACCGGACATCAGCAGCAGGTATCTCGGCCACGAGCACGCACAACAACTTTTTCTTCATCATTCTTTCCCCGAACTGCTAGCGACTGGAACAGCCTTCCCCATGAACTTGCTGCCATCACATGCCAAACTTTGTTTCTTAACCAAATTACGCGTTTGCTTGCATCACGATAATCATTTTTCTTTGTATAACTCGCTCAATTTTTGTGTACTTTTTCTGTTGTTAATCTATATGTGTCCCACCCGTTATGTAATACCCTCACAAGAGGGTCTTTAAGGAAATAAAGTGAAGTGAAGTGAAAGTGAAGAAATATAAAGGAACGTGCAATAGTCTCAGAAATGTTGCTCAAATTCCTATATTCCGCAACGCCTGAGATTTTGTTAGGAAATATCTCTATTCCTGGCAGGCAGTATGCAGTCACCCAAGCCGCAAAATGGTTTCAATGGTTTCAATGGTTTTACCACAAATTCTCACCTAAATCAGCCGGACATCGTTTATATATACGACCGAAGCTGGTGTTCAAGCCTGTCCTGAAACTGAACATGTTTAACTGGGAAAAATACTCAGCACTTTAGGAGCCGAAGCACGAGTAATGAGAGAACAGTGCATAATAATTTAGATTTTATTTGAATTGAATTCGTTTTTTCCTATTCTATTCGATTATATTCCCGTTCTATTTCAATTCAACAACTCTATTTTAATTCTACGCTATCTCTTTGTTTTTAGGGCACCTCTATGTACTGTACTCAATATTACTGTGTACATTTAATCTCCTCCCATTTATGACATCAAGCCGTCTCCAGCAACAGGGAGTTTCGTAAGGCTTATTTCTTGGCGACAACGAGTTTAGCTGCGTGTAAGACATGTATTTCTTCTGCAATATTAATCTTCCCAAATATTCCGTTGTTAAAAATAAACAATAAATCCTGCAGCAAAGCAAGCGAAAGTAATAACGCTGGAATGAGTTTGGTTTTTTCATTTCAAGACCCCTGAGACCGCTAAGTCATTGCCGGAACGATTCGCACTCTTTTGTAATTTGTACAATCCTAGGAACATGTCTCTACATGCTAATGAATAACTCGGAGTGCTTGTAGTAGATGACACTATTTTTAGTTTTCTTGTAGTTCCTTTGCGAAAGCACAGTTTTATACCCTCCCATGCTGCATAAAACCCAAAAGCTTAGTCCATAAAAATCAAAATTATTGTCACTACTAATCAGCTGTTTCTCTGGCTAATACAAATGCGCAAATCTCTGAAGCGCCCCAGTGGACGCTGATGGGGAAAAATTAAATCGGCCTATATTAGAAAGTTAGTTGTTTGTTTTTACTCGGAAGAAGAAATGACTCGACTATTTTGGCAACAGTAGTTATACATGGCGTGAACTACCGGTGAAACCACTGCAATGCAGTGTGAGAAGCGTTGTTAAGACGGATGAAAGGGGGACGAATGCTCCACTGTGCAAACGAATGACAGCAACGAGCGTGATTCAACGCGCTGCCAGGAAGGAAAAATAGATGCGGGTGCACGCGGCACCACGTGAAGCCTTAAATATAGCCATGGTTTGCGAGCTGATTGTCCAGCCGGCCGCCGAAGCATACGAATCAGGTTCTTTTGAAGCTATGGGAAACAAAGATGCCAACCGAGCCCGTTGCATAGCTGCCATTTAAGTGAGCGAAGGCTGTGACACGTGCAACTTCTGAAGAAAATGAAGAACACAAATTCGTGTACTGCGGCTTGCTCACCCTTTTAATCAAGATTTTGGCATGGGCTATTCGATTCCTTGCTATCCAGAGCACGAAGGAAGGAGAACATGAAGAGAACGCACAGACAATGCTGGGAGGGTGTTCGGATGGAGTAGAGCCCGTCCCGTCCTCTTAGTTGTTATTAGTATTCTACGCAACTCCTTGTGCGAATTTTGAGCTTACATGCGCTCTGCAAGCAGCGATTGTCTAACAGTTTTCAGCTAAAATGCGTTTAAACCTGCACACTAAATCAAGGATAATTTGCGTCCAGTGTTAAAAAAATTTAAACATTCCCACTTGGATGCTTAGCGGCCGCGGTGGCTCAGTGGTTATGGCGCTTGGCTGCTAGACCGAAAGACTGGGGTGCGATCTGGGCAGCGGCGGTCGAATTTCGATGGAGGTGAAATTCTAGAGGCCCGTGTACTGTGAAATGTCAGTGCACGTTAAAGAACATCAGGCGCTCAAATTTTCCGGAGCCCTTCACTACGGCGTCTCTCATAGCCTGAGTCCCTTTGGGACGATAAACCACCCTAAACCAAACCAAACTTGGATGCTTACAGCGCTGTTTTACAGCGATCTCTACATAACACAAACTAAAGGAGGATGAGGAATCATAAATCAAGGCAAAAATAAAACAAAACAAAATACCTTTCATGGACGTGATGTACAAGTTAGGCTTATTCCTTATATCTCCTGCGTTAGGGGATTGTGAACAAGCAGTGCTTCATGCCTAGCGCTAGATATGCATTGAAGATTAAACGTGATTTAAACTGGCATACCTTTCCAACTATGATCAAGTTTTGATATCTAAGCGGTTTGCAGAAGTCAAAGTGAAAAAGTGATGAAATGTCATTCTTACTTTGCGACTACAATCAACGCCAAAAGGACACAGACGAGGAGAGCTGTCGCCTTCATACCAAGTTCGAGGGAGTCGCTAGCTAGTCACCAGTTCTAGTGAGGAGTTGAGAGTACCTCTCTATGCCCTAAGAGCCTTAATATTTATACTGTTCAGTACATGCTGTTTTTCTTCAGCAACTCGCAGATGATGTCGAAATGCATGCGTTGAAGAAACTAAATTATAAAGAAGAAATCTATTTTTTAAGCGACGAGATCCTTTCCTTTCCTTTTGTAAGAACTGGATGATGAATATGTTTTATTTTCTTGTGTGGCAATGTATATGTCAAATGAAAAGATCACATTCCCCTTCTCAAGTATCTCTTGGCGATTATTCACCGAAGAATACTTGGGCGCGCTGAAAGTAGCAAGGAATCAAAGAAGAGGCTTACTATATAGTGCGCAGGTATGTAGGCAAAATAACGAAGACGATGTATATTAGGTTTTCGTCTTCTCTTGTGTTTGGTTCGCCATAGAAATGGGCTCCACGAAAATGAAAATGTAATCACATTGGGAAATTCGCATCCAAGTTTTGTATCGTGGGTCCGTGAACGATGACTAGCTTCCTCAGCGTATGGTAATTCCCAATGCGATTGTATTACAGGAATTTGGCCATCTCTACTGGCTTCTAACCTCCTTTTTGGCCACATAACGCTGCTATTTTCAACGTAAAGAAGCTACGTATTTAGTGACGGATTTACCTCTATTGGAAGGTGAAAGCTGCGGCACTGTTGCCATCAAGAACTCTGATGCACCGACAAAACTGATCATAGACAAAAACCTCAAAGACATTGATCATAACGTTTAAATGGTCGCCATCGTATACGCCCTTCCGATTTCTTCAATGTGGCCGGGCGTCGGACTCATGGTTTTGCTCAAAAACTGTAATCGGACTCAAAGTTGTGCTACATACGCGCATGGTCAATTAGTCGTCCGGAAGTAATGCAAGCAGATAGATAATGTGAACGAATTCTCGCGGCTGGCGGACGCCGAGTGATCTCGGGCGTCAGTAAGTGGATGTGCTCATTTTGGACCGATGTTTATTCGAACATCGGAAGGGGTGCCTCCGTTGACAATTGCTCTTCGGGATGCTGTTTCGACCTATTCAGAAAATACGGCCTCAAAGCCGATTGTTCTTGGGCAAGCATTGCTAGGAGATCTGTCATCGGATTTGCGTTGGTGTCCGGGTAATGTTTATTTTACTGTGCCGGAAGAAAAAGTTAGAAGTGTTTTCAGCTTCAAAGTTCAGAAAGCAACCTTAAGACTGAACAATGTAGAAGGCTAGGCCTTGGCAGCAAATGGTACCGCAAGAGAAGCTTTAAATGTTAAAGGTATCGATGAAAACCTTTTAAAATGTCAATGAAAAGGGTAGCGAGCCGCAAACAAAAATTAAGTGTTTCGTGTGTCAAAGTCCAGGAAGGAACATTAAGACTGAACAATGGCATTAAAAGCCTAGGCATGAACAGCGAATTTTATCGCAAAAGAAGCTTTAAACCTTAAAAGTATGCAATATAACCTTTTCAAATGTCAGTGGAAAGAGTAGCGATTTTTATGCAGGGTTCAGAGCTGAACATATTTGGCGGAAATTTGCTAAATTTATGTACTTCCCTGGAGCTGTGGAAATTCAAATGTTAATACAACAAATTTGCAGCTGCCAAATAATTTTATAAATGCCCAAGACAATCGGAACCCGTCATTTACTTGCCCTATTGGCAAGAAAATTTCCTGAACGAATTAAAGAGCATGGGAAATAATAACGACCTCGTAATGCCTTTTGCAAAATAGCCCATATACATCAATCGCTGCCTCAGGTGCAGAACATTGCAAATGATTCAGTTATAAGCTGATGCTGCTTGAAGCCAACTGGACGCCCTTACTGAAAATGAAGACAATTGTTTTAAAGACTACTTAGGTGAAAGGAAAACAAGGCAGCAGCCAATACCTCGTTAACGTTGTTAACATTTTTGTTATTAGCGTTATAAACGGTGCAGCATATGAAAGGTCAGCTTAGATAAACACTGCATAATAATCGCATTAAAAAAAGTTTTAGGTGCGATCAATTGGATTGACTCGGAGAAAATGCGATGGATTCTCTTTTCACACACCAATCTATTTCGTTTCGGATTCTATTCCAATTAAAATTCCATTGCCTTTCAGTACCCACTCTGTTGCAATTCTGATACTATTCGATTTTATACCACGCAACAACGCAAAAATTGAAAGACACTTTGGAAATTTTAAAGCGTGTTCGGCGAAAGCCTGCGGCCATTCGACTGACTATGACCATGTCTTCTTTTTTTTTTGCACATGGCAACCCCAGTCGAATCGCCACAGGCTTTCGCCGAACACTCCTTAGAATTTACAAAGTGTCTTTCAATTTTTTCTGGCGTTTGGTATTGGGGGAATCCGCCTTCCTGTGGCGCTTCTCTGAACCGCTTGCCGTGATATCACTGGGCTGCTTGGCAGCCATCCGACTCTCTCGACCGCAACGAGACATCTGGCGAAAGAGTGTCGCCGCGCCTGCCGCTGACGCGCGCACTAGCTTTTTCTCGTGCTCGAGTGACGTCAATTTGCAATGCGCAGCGAGTTGAGATTCTTGTTGTTGGGGTGGAAAGGGGGACACAGCGCGTGCATTTATCTCTCTATTCTGAGGGGATAGTCGCTGCGCGGAGGGGAAAAATGAGTGGCGTTGGCGTCGCGCGGGGAGAGTGGTTCGCTGCGCCGCCAGCTGATTTGTGGAGGTGGAGGAGGATGTGCGCCGATGCGCGAGGAAGAGACCACAGCTGGTACGGCTCCACGGCAGGGACGGACGGACGGACGGACACCGCGAGTATGGGCCAATAGAGTTTTTTGCCTTAAATTATGCCACGTTGTTAATGACAATACCTCATACCACAGCTGGCGTAGTGGGACAGCGGTTAAACGATGCGCCGGTGCAATGGGAGTTGACACTTTAAAACAGAGCCACCGGCGGGGATTGTGAATCACAGGGTTCTCTTCTTGAGCACTGCGATAAGAAATAGCTCCATCAAGCGTCATTTTTCCACAGATTGTTATTCGAGGTTCTGTACACTTTGTAGGCAGGCCAGCTGTCGTCGGAGTCAATTTCGTTTTAGTAATTTTTATTTTTCTGTGTGCGCCGTCTCCTTATTCTCTACTATAAGGAGGAGAGGAGAGCATGGAGAGCAGGACAAATGAGGGAAGGTTGACAGGTTACAGGTGAGGAGAAAAAGTACCTCTCTAAAAACCACGCCGCCGGTCGAGGTTTCACACAGTCGCCACCGGACAGTTTGTGACTTTGTGTTCCTCCTAATGGTTATGCATTGAAAGTGTTGACATTATAATAAATTATATATTATAACAACGCATACATATAATAAATAATGATAATAAAGAACACATACATATTAATACATTTATCATTGTAATGTATCATATATATTATAATACATCGTAATACCGAAAAGATTTGGAAGGCACTGAACTATGGCGGTGCTGCTCCTAAGCGTCTTCAATCACGCCTGCGTTGTATTAGCGCGATAGCGTGAACGCTCCCGTACCTACCAACTCGACCACATGACTATGCAACGTCATCATAACCTGTCCATCGTGGCGGGTCGCAACGTGACCTCCAGACTATCGGCAACCTGCCCAACATGAGAGGTAGCTGTTAAATGAATGATTGGTCGCAAGATAGTGCTCGGGAAGAGTGATGTACGTCTGGAGCCACTTGGAATAGCCGCCTGCCGGAGCAGTGGTCGATCACTTGATCGCTGCACCACTGCGCCAACAGTGGGGTGAGGACTACTAGCGATTCATATATGTAGAGAATGACCAATTCCGCGTACCGGGTTTTTAACCTAATATTTTCTACACTGTTTTAAAAATATTCATCTTGATTTAGATGCGCACTTTTTGGAGCATAGGACTGTCAGCGGTATAGCGCATCAGATATGCAGGCAAGACGTGTCATCTCTTAAGCTGGTCATATAATTATTACGTACTCAACTTTTTACCCATTACCAAAAGTCTCGTTATTCAACGAGAAATGTTGAACTCATCGTAAATGATATCCATATAAGGTGTTAGAATTTCAAAAAAAAAACATGGTTACCCTTGACGCTGTCGCCCAAAAAATTTTGCCTACCTTTCGTAACGTTTATATGCAAAGCAACCACTGTAGTGCTCGCAGCTCGTAGAAAAAGCCAAAATTCTTGGGCCACCACGAAGAGGGCACGTGCGCTCCTGAAATTTAAGAAACTGATATGGATATTCTTTACTGTGGGCTACATAGCCTCTCAATAAATATGAAGATCGAAAATACGAGCGAAAACGTTAACTGTTCAATATTACTTAACCCGCCTACTATTTAGCATGTCTTGGATGTATTCTAATGCGCTACACTGACAGAATGTTCTGCCTAAAAAAAGCGCGCTTCAAACAGCATATCGTTAACTATTTTTTTTTAAATGCAGAACATATTCGGCGCAACACCCAGTGTTTGGGCATGTCGACAGAGCCTTGAGCAGGAGTGTTTGGGCACGAGGATTCTCAAGTGCTATTACATTGAACTCTTCAGGATAGGTTAAGGGTTATGCAGTGGTGAAGGAAAGAACAGTATCTTTGTCTACCAAGTCATACTTAAAGGCGACCATAGGCCGCTGAAAGGAGCCTCTAATACTGTCGCGTCATATCCTTAAGGCGGAGCTTAAGCTCCCCGTAAGTTTTTTGTCTTCCCATTTGATCATTCATAGGCTGCCTAGTCTGTATAATATGTTTATATAGTGCATGACAGGTGCACTTTCCACTGGTAAAGTTGAACCCAAGGTTTGGTCAATATGGGGCTTGTCACGGACGGACGGCGAGAGCCCGTTTGGATCAGCAACGGCGATTGAAAGTCTCCCCTTCTGGCCGCCAACACTTATGCTACTTCAAGATGGTTCCCAGCCACGCGATAGTGATCGCTCCAACGCTTCCCGCCAAGGACCACGTGGAGCATGGCCCGCGTGCATTCTGGGAACCGAGAGCGGCAGTTATCTGCCCCAATGGTCATGGCTATAATGGAGGAACAATGAGGCCTCGTTTCCGGTGGAAGACGAACCGCGTGCCGAGTACGGCGGCGGGCTAGCGGTCATCGTCCGCAATCTTCGCAAGCATCTCAAAGGGCGAAACGACCCCTTTCGGCTTCTCGACCCGACCTTGCTATCTAGCCCTGCCCGTCGAATGACATCGAAAGAACAGGTGTCAGGGGCGCGTGGGAACCTTCCGCTGGCCAGATAACATAACCCCCTGCACTCGACGTGAACCCGGCGGCATCCTCCTCTCTCCCAGGGTCAACATGTGATGGAGGCGTGTCCTTATGTGTGGTTGTGTGAGTTTGTGTGCGTGAATGGAAGTTTCAGGCCACTCCCACCCCTGCGAGGGCGTCCTCAACCTAGGGAATTTAGGGACGAAGAACGGTATAGAACTCTGCACCGAGTGCAGTGAAAATCGTCCTCGATGGTGATCCTTACTCTTGTAAAAATGTAAATAAACCCACTGTACAGTTTTCTTCTTAACGAGGTCCGACAACGTCATTCGGGGACGGGACCTGTGGAGCTGAAAGAGTCAGCCTACTCAAGGGCCCCTCCATCTCTAACAGTCTCCAAGCAGGCCCCGTCATTCGCCACTCATCTGCTAATTTGATAAAATATATTTAATATTTGTGCGGATTCAGCAATGCACGAATTACAGCTTGAGGATCGATACGAAAGAAACATACGGCCTTAAAACACAAGGAAGCTGAAGGGGAATTTGCTTTTTGGGGGCTGAATATAGGCATAGTGTAAAATATGTCGCAGACTCATTTCGGTAGAATATAACTTATTGAAAAAATGCTCCAAAAACAACCAAATGCTGCCAGTGATATCCTTAATGTGCGATTTTGCATGTTCTGTTAAGTGTGCCATAACCTCGCCAGTGTTCGTCAATTTCCCTTTTAGGCTTTTAACCGCAGCGGCAGTATTGAGACGATTTTTGGCACCGCATGTGTCGTGTGAAAAATAATTCAATGGGAGGACGGTTCCAGCGTTGCGAAAGACTTCATATGCTACCTATGGCTTCAACACAGCCAGAACCTTGGACAATATGGTTCCTTTCACCAGAGGCGGATAAAAGAGAGAGATACTCCTTTCTTTTTGTGTGGACAAATAAAATGTGTTTCCTTTCCAAGATGGATTTATCACGTTTTTTTTTTCCACTTATCACTGAACTGCGTCTCATTTGCCACTTGCGATCAATTTCAAGCTTTTCCAGCTTTCCAGCGTTGCGTAAGAGGTCGATACTGCTGTAAATGCTTTGAAGCCTTTATTTTTTAAATAATCCAGGTTGATCGGACAGCGACCTAAGCGGAGAGTGCACCGGCTGCGTGTTATTGGTAAAGCGAACAAAAGGCTGTTCTCTGCGAAAGGAACAAGAGTACAGTGGCACATCCGAAGGTCAATGCCAGTGACGCGCCACATTCCCAAGAAGTATCTTTTCTTTTTACATACGGTGTTAGTTTTAAAGATGCATTTTTCATCGAAAATGCCAAATTCTAACAGCTACCCTCCGAAAAATGAGTGACGTAAAAAAAGCGCTCGCTGAATTTGATAGCCTTTTTGTTGATCTCTTTATTGTTTACTGCGTGCCACGCAGATATCAAAGAGGCAGTATGCCAGGCCGAAATTGTTCAGCAACAGCAATTCTTGATGCTTCTTGAAGCGTCAGTGCCGAAGCAAATAGGTTTTTGCAGTGGGTTAACTAAGCCAGAATATTTTGATGAAAGGGACACTATGGAAAAGCTTAGCGTTTCTGAGATGGCGAGGTTGTTCATTACCCCTATTTAATTAGAGCTGCTAGGTGTGGTCAGCATTCGCTTGAAGACTATTTGCTGACAGTACTATTGTTTAAACTGAAAAGTGCCCTTTATGCTCTAATATAGCAGGCACTGAGAGAAGTGTTCTTAAACACTTCACGCGGGAATTACTGTCGCGTATTGCGTCGAGCTTTAGTAACTTATGATATTTCGTAACCTTGTGACAAAAGACAACTTTTCCTGCATGTAAACAATGTTTACGTCTCTCAACACCTGATGATGTAAAATAAATCATTGCTAACCATGAAAGTATGTCCTTACCAGCAATAGGATTTCCAGTGTCAATGCATCGAGACCTCACCACAAAGGTCGACAAAAACTTCAATTTCTAGCCTGTAATGCTGCGGAGCTGTCTCCGCAGATAAAGACAACGCGCCAAGAGGTGTCATCTGGTGTTATACAACAAATCAAATCTGGTGCTTTAGCCTCAACACAATTGGCCATAAGGAGAACTCAGTAGGTTCGTTCTTGCGGCAATAACTACGCCATTGAGAATTCCTTGCAAATTTTTGCTCATTGTGGGCCGCATCGAATAACCTGCTACATAACCTGTGCAGAGCGTCAGACAACTTTTCAACTTTTTCTTCTAGAATTTATGCAGTGCCCGCTCAGCGCAAAGAATACACTGAAGTGTAATGGCCTTCTTTGACTCTTCTTTTCACCGTATGTGAGATTTAATAAGGTGCATGCGTTATTTGCCTTGGGGACGGCCACTATACCGAGATTAATCAGTCGTGATAAATGCTTACCTGATATGGCGCATTTGGGGCTGCCAAATATTTTAGGAGGGTGGGAGGGAGTGATAGGAAGCCCTTCAAAAGAACGCTAAATTAAAATAAAGACAGCATGGCAAAGCTTGACAAACGGACACAGCCACTTGCAGGCCGTGGTATTAAATCCTTACCCATTGCTGGCATTCCGTTCGTGCTTGGCAGCGCAAGAAACCGACGACATATCCTGAAAAACGTCCTGGGCTTTCAGCCTCGTTCCTCCCTCCTTGGGATCCTGTGTGGTGTCAACCAATTTCGGCAATGTTCTAATCAAAATGACAGACCGCTTTTAGCAAACTGTGGAAAAAGCACTGTGTGACCGGCGCTCCGTGCCGTCTTTCTGCCTTGTGTTGTGTCTCTTTTCGCTCCTGTAACCAAAGGTGCACTGTGTGAAAGCTGGAACATTCCACATGCTGTGGAGTGGAATCAAGATTGTTTGACTGATGCCCTTCGTGTTGCAGGGCGCACAAAAATTGGAAAACAATCTGCAGCTTGTGGAGTGTATAAATAGCGCAAAAACAACAATGTTGCTTGTAAACCGCATTTATGACGTACGGTTTGGGGCAAACAACGTAGCTCAATAGCGGCAAAAAGTAGATCTCCTGCACCAACCAAGAAAGGGCGAAATTAATGTTTCCTGCAGAGTCACATTTACACTGATATAATTGCAGATTTAACATTTGACCGAGAGCTGCGGTCTTGTGGGTAATTTTTTGCTGGCAGAAAAAAGCGAACTTTGAAATGTCTGAAAAGCAAATGGAAACCAATATCTGAAAAACAATGTCTGAAAAGGAATTCCAGAGAAAATCATTACGCCACATGTCTCAATAGCTTTATCCAGTGATTTAAAAACTCTGGGTACACAATAGTTTTCTGCATAGAGGAACACATTAGGCTAGCTGGACGGTGAGTACACACATTTTTAACCGGGCGTCAAAACACTCTTACACTTGAGCACAATTATTTTTGCGTTTCAAAAGTCCCCTACTCTGACATCTCTCGTTTCCGATTATGTCAGTTTGTTAATTTGAAGCCCACATTTTAGAATTATATCTTTCCGATGCCAACGATTGGCCATCACTAAATTTGTTTCCGCATTATTACCAACATCGGTGCTCCGTGAAGCCTACGTACAGAACCTTACAGATCGCATCCTGGGCCGCAGTTTGTTAGATTGTTTTGTTAGATTGTTTAAAAACAGAAAACAAAGAGGAATACCAATTTTCGTTCTTTCTGGTAGCTATCAACGCTCGGTCTCGAAGGTGGGCTCTTATTATACATTCATACACATATGATGCCGGAAAATATGAGGAACAAATCAAAGTGAATGTTATACTCTCATGTTCCGAATCCTCACAACTACTTCAATTGGGAATCTTTTTTTATTGTCGTTTAGCTTTTTCAGAAGACCTTCCGCTGATGCTTTTGACAACAGCAACTCCTGTCCCGTCCTATTTTTCTGAATAAAATGATCCACTCAACAAGCTGCGATGGTTCAGCGGCTTTTCCGGTTGGCTGCAGATCCACAGAAATATAGGAAGCCTACTCACATCGCAAGATCTTGCTTGCTGTTTACCGATCGGAATAGTGCTTTCGCCCTAATTAGAATGCAACAGATGGTAATTTTCTGTTGATGAGTTGTTAGAATATGGCCAGAATAAAGATTATTCATCTGTGAAACTGCGATTATATAATTAATATGGAGTAGAGATGTGGTTTTGCTATGGCACGGTTTTTGTAACACTTCTGACGAGTTTATTTTTAATTTCCTTATTTGAAGGACCGTTAGAGCAGTAAGCATTTGCTCCAGAAATTTTCGCCATAAGTGATGTGACAGTGAATAAATGAGCAATAAAATGTGAAGAATTTATTAAGGCTAAAGTATGCATGTGCTTTGTTAGGAATGCGAATGGAGACGCCGTCAACCTACTTATGCTTGCGATATGGTCACACTACTTGAAAAGACCGTCTGGTTGAACACTGATAAACATTGAGCAGTTCCATGTAAAATATTTGGCTGGCAATACTGATAAGTGCGTTATCTCCTCGTTTTCAATGATTCATACACACGTGTATTTTATTAAAAGCCATTCCTTAACAGACTGCTGGAGGCATTTCAGCAGTAAGCGTTGTTCTCTTTACCTCTGAAGCACATTTCTGAGTTCACAACTGAGTTTAGAAGCAATACATGCGATATGAGTATGAAAGCTAAAAATGGTATGTCATCCAGGTACACTGAAGAAGCCCGATCTTTAGACTAATCAATATGATATAGATATAATAAAAATGGCTCAAAGATAACGTCAGTCAGACACATTGATATTAGTAGTTCGCAGCTTTAGAAAACATACAAATACAAAAATTTTTATTCTGCACCAGGAGTTTCTTTTTATTAGCATTAGAAGTGGCACAAGAAGTCTTATGCCTCAAATAAAGCGCGCAGAATGATGCAGCGTAAAGCAATCATGAATAAATTTATCGAGTTGGGTAGTGAATGTAATAACGGCAAGCACTGTTCGAAACCATATGAAAATGAACTGATGCAGCGAAGTGCTAAATACTGATCTTGTTGTGAGCATTTTTTTCTTTTGCTTCTGCCAGCACGTCCGTTGAGACGCCTTTAAATGGGGCAGTCATATCTCTACTCAGCTTTTTGTGTTTATTATTTTGAAAAGTTTGTATGTAGAATTTCCAGGCTTCCTAAGCTGAAAATTAGCACATCAGGCAAGCAAGGCTTGAGAGAAGAGATACTAACTATTAGCCTTTTGGTTATGCGGGTGGCTTCTGATGTGATTCGAAACTGCTGATAAAAATCTTGGAAAAGCCTCCTGAGGATCAATAAATGGCCTGTCAGCCAGTGTTAACAACAGCATGTG